>JBBIGC010139805.1:2300-21091 GCA_037576955.1 Lepidarchus adonis | reverse complement strand
ACATTACAGTCTGTACTGACTCATTACTGCCCCCACAGGTCAACACACAACATTACAGTCTGTACTGACTCATTACTCCCCACACAGGTCAACACATAACTAACAGGTAAACACACAATCTGAACACCTGTGTGGACAATACCGATCAGTTTTCAAATACTTATTTATATTGTGTTAAATATGAGCCAAAGTAATAAAAATGCTAAAACATATTTAAAATAATGACTGATAACCAATATCATAGAGTTATCTTTACATTACAAAATGTCCTATATAATAAACAGTGTCTTACTTGTTGGAATTACAGTGTTAATTATATATCCGTGGATTATGGCTGATTTCATTGACAAATTGATTCATCGGTTGGGGATTAGTTTAAAGCATTGTGAACAGCCTCTTTTCTTAAGCAGCAGACCCAGTTTGTCTAAAATTTGAGCCCTTCTGAGTCTACAAATGGGAGAAAGCCAATGTTGTGATAGTGCTTCACTATATTCAGATCTAATAAAGGGGGTTGTGGGCTGGTGGTGCGGTGGGTGGGGGTCTCTAGACGAGGCACAAACGAAAAGAAAGGGAATCTAGGCTTGCAGAAGTGGGTGCGATGGGGAAAACAAAAGGTCAAGCAAAGAAAAGGAAAATTCTGATGCATCTTCTCATTCATCTTAAATTGGATTCCAAACAGACGATGATAAAATATTTAGCTCAACTCAGCTTTCAGCCGCATGATCCAAAAAGCATCTAATGCACAATTCCTAGGCTTTTTGCACCACCACCACTGCACACCCCCCAACACACTCAGACAGAGTATCAGATATCTGCAATTCAAAGTGTCAACCAATCTATCAATGGAGGTGTAAAATGGCACGAGGAGAAGCTTTGTGAGGATCACACAAAAGCACAGACCCCCACCATCTCTCCCCACCCTTTTCTATCGCTCTCTTTCTCTTCCAGTGGCTCCTTTATTGGCTCGGCATGGCACATCTTCACTGAGATCAGATAAAGTGCTCATATTTCAGAGAGGCTGAAAGGGCAGTCAGCAGCAACAAGCTTTCCTAAGTACATCTGGGAGCATTCACAGGGGCCCACGCACAGCTGCCTCCCCTGGGCTTCACGTTGGGAACCGAGAGGCGGTGGTGGGGGTGCTGGAGGGCACGTCAAGAGAGAAAGTTGATGAAGAATGAATGGGTGAGCGGTTCCTTTAGCTGATAGGTGCAAGTTCACCCAGGAACCTTGTCACTTTGAGCCACACACCCAGGAACATCGATGTTCAGCTGAGCAAAACGAGAAGATTCCAAAACTGCACCTTGTTTTTTACAGCAAAGCAGCTGGCTGCTCCAGGAAGTTCATGTTCAGACTCTTAAAATCAAAGGTTCTTTGTGTGAAGAACACTTTTGTTCCACTTAAGAACCTTAATGTAAAATAACTACTTTTATAAAGTAGATGTTTGAAGACCCTTTAACCTCAGTCCTGGAGGTCCCACCTACCTTACATATTTCCCAAGCCCACTTCAGTCCAAGCAGAACAGCAGCTGATAAGTTGCATCAGTTGATCTGAATTGTGAAGAGCTCCAGGATTCAGGACCAGAGTTGGGAAACACTGGTTTAGTGATGTTAAAGTGACTATTTCTGATTGTGAACATCACACAAAGTGCATCATGACCATCCAAACATGAAGCAGTGGGCAGCTACCAACAGCATCTGGGAAGAAGTGTAGCAGAACGATACGTTCCTCAAGGGTTCCTCTGTGGTGCCTGGGCTGGGACTTGAACCTGCTACCTTTTGATCACAAGGGAAAGGTCTTAACTACTAGGAACCACTGCCCAAAGCTTCTGGACAATGGAAAGGTACTTGGAAGAACCCTAAAATGAGTAAATCTTCATACGTTAAAATGGCTCTTGGCACCCACTTAAGCACAAAAACTATGACAATTCAAGGAACTATTTGTGGCACCCCTCCTTCATTATGTATGTGATCTGCTGGAGAAGCATGAGGAACAACTACATCTTCTCAAAAATGAAAAAGTCCTATGGAACAAAAGGGATCTAAATATACAAAAAAATATGCAATTAGAGTATTTCACACCACTGACTAGATCTTTCCAGAAGGTCCTATGGCAAGTGTTCTGAACCTACAGAACCTGAAGGAGAACGTATGCTTGCACAAGCATGTTTCTGAAAACTCTCTCCAGACCAAACCTGACACTTCCGAAAAAATTCTTTCGATGGGTCAAAGCACGCCTGACCTTTCTCCAATCCAGATACCCTGCGGGACGGTCCGAGAGGAAGCTCACATTTCTATTCCATTCATCATCTCTTAATTACAGAAACATGTGGAGCTGATCAGGCCACTCAGCACCCAAAGACCTGCTGACCTTCAGGCCACAGCAGGGCAAGCAGTGTCTCAGCCCAACTTTGGGATTTTGCTGTTGGTGTGGGGTGGGGTGGGGGCGCTGGTTATGGTGGGCGTTGGAGGAGGGAGGTGTCAGAGCACCACCAGCCTAATTAGTCCATTTCTCTGCAGCGTTTACACTTAATCCTGGATGAAGACTCTACGCTCGTGCTGCCAAGCCACGGCCCATTGAGAACTAGGACCACATGTTGTCGGGGAGTGTGTGTGTGTGTGTGTATGTGTGTGTGTGTTAGGTTGCCTCAGGTTCAGTGATTAAATGAAACCATGCAATCTGTTAGATATTACATGTCAGAAGCTCTTTAGATATAAAAAAAAAAACAGATGCAGAATCTGCAGAATTTAATAAGTTAAATAAGGAAATGACAGTTATAATTTGATACATAGTTATATTTTCATATTTAAGTTGTTATTTAAGAAATTAAATGAAAATGCTCTTTTTTATTATACGTTTTATTTAATGTCATTTTAAATAAAAAAATAAAAAATATTTTATATAATTTATATTAGATTATTTAAGATTAATTTAATGGCATTTCTAAACAAATTAAAAAATACAAAGTATATATATATATCATACATTATTACAAATAAATGAATATTGTTACACATTTTGCAGTACAAAATGCAAAAAAATAGCAAACTGTCAACTGGAACTGATTAAACAGAAATCTGCAGACAAGAGAGAACACCTGAAAATTGTATTTGTACCTTTTTGAGCTTTTCTGTAGTTTGTCCATACAATAGAGACCCTCAGCAACGTGTAGATAATATTTTACTGAAAGCGGCAAGTTCACGCAGCAGCTGTTTGACCACTTTGAGCTAAAGTCGAAAGAACATGACGTTCAGCTCACGGAGACGAGAAGACGTCAGTCAGAACTGCCCACTTGGATTTTACAGTTTAACCACTGAAGCAGCTGATTTTTCCAGGAGGCCTAATGGAAAGTCATATTTTTTCTCTTGACTCTCAGACCTTCACACTCTTTAAATCCAAAGTTCTTTCTGTGCGATTCCACCTAAAGAATCACAGTAAAAGAACCACGATTATAATGAAGTGTTTGAGCCTGAAGATCTGTTTAGAGCAGTCCTGGAGGTCCCATCTACCCTACAAGTGTTAAGGGGTTTTCCAAACCCACTTCAGCCCAAGGAGAGCTTGATCTGCTCACAGGATCAGTTGCACTCCAGGACACAAATAATATCCTTACAGCAAAGCCTATAGAGTAAAATACTGTAATAATGTATCATAATAATTACGCATTTTCTATTTTTTGTTCAAGAAAACCATGTATTTCAAATCCAGCAGAGCTCCCAATCTCTGATCACACAGTATACCTGATGTGCCTCCCGCGGTCCAAAGTCGTCAATAAAAAAGTTAATGGCCATAAATAAAGTGAGAGCGGCGCAGTCCAGCGCGCATGCGCGCACGCAACACCTAAACAAAAGCGGCAACAACTCACTAAAAACCGGCGCTCGCGCAATCAGACCTCCGCGTCCTGCTCCGCCTCCTTACTGAAGAAACAGGTCACTTTTCCTTCTTCTGTTTTCTGTTTTTTCCCACGCGTCTTACAGTTCGCGATACTTCTCCCGCAGCGGTAGCGGCTCATAACAAAGCCCTGGTGCCGGTGACTGGCCTCGCGAGCTCGTGCTCGACGATTCGGACTCGTGTTTGGAGCATCCGCGCTGATCTACGAGCAGTTTTTTCATCGAGAGCTGCACGTAACACCAGCACGAGAATCTGATCTGAGGTCAGCCCTGCGCTAGCCAATCGCGACGCAGCAAAACGAAGCGCTCGCCTATCACAATACCGGGACGTTTGAACCGTTAGCCAATCCAAGCGTAGGGGCGGGGCTTATCGCAGGAGAGGTTGGGATTAACTGCAATGAGGATGTATTGACAGCAGACATCAGCCTCCTGCCCTCAGCGGCCCCTCCCACGCGTTCAGAGCTGGGGGAGGTTAGAGAGGAGCAGCAGGGCTGGGGCAGTTTGGTTTGGGGGGGTTATTAGAGCCCTCACACATGCCCCATACACACCGTAACGAAAACTTATTCACAAATCCCAGGAGAACCAGCTGACAGGCAGCTTTAAGTAAAGCAGGGAGTGAAAAATAAGGCATAACTCCAGCCAGAGTGACTGATATGATACAGAGGAGCAGAATATTAACAACTGTTGCAACAGGAAAAACACTTTAATCACTTTCACAAACAAACAATAACTATATAATTAAATGAACGTGTAGAGCGTGAGGATCCAGGACCAAGTACAGCATACTGTTTACAGAATATACTCTAATAATGTTTATTATAGTGAATAACAATATATACCAGTCAGACTACTAGAGATACACTCTACTGATGTATATTATTTTAAACAGCAGATAATCTATAACAGTCAGCCTTTAAAGAGATGTAGTATAATAAGGTATATTATATGTAATATTATACATACAAGTCAGCCTATAGAGATATACTGTAATAATGTATATTATACTTAATAACAGATCATCTATACGAGTCAGCCTATAGAGATATACTGTAAATATATATTTGTATAATAATAAACTATACCAGTCAGTCTATAAAGAAATATATTGTAATAATGTATATTATATTTAATAAGAGATCTATATCAGTAAGCCTATAACGATATGCTGTAATAATGTATATTATATTTAATCAGATGATATTGGCAACAGTCAGCCTATAGATATATATATAATGTAATAATGTATATTTAATCAGATGATATGCATACTAATTAAATGTAGAGAGATAAATTGTAATATATTTTTATTTAGATTATATCTATATCAGAGAGACCATGGTGACATAGTGAATAAGAATAAACAGGTGTTACAATAACACAGTGATCACATTGATTAGACGGAATAAATAAATAAACATTTATCACTTTCGACTTTCCTTCTGTAAACAGAAGTGTTACTATCGTCCTTGTGCTGATTTATGATTTTATTCCACTTCTGATTTTTATTACTGCGGAGGCTCAGAGGAGGTAGTGATGTTCCTCTGTTATCTGTATGGGACAGTAAACCCGAGGCACTAAAGTGAGCTTGATGGGACGTGTCTATATGGGACGGCTACAAGAAGCTAAAACCCTCCAGCGTTCATGGAGAAGTCCTCCTCTTGTTCCCCGGCTGGTGGGAGCTGGAACGGGGCTCGTGTACGTCGAATACCAAGAAGAAATCTCGGCAGATGGAAACAACACGCATCTACTGATGCATCTGAGAGAAAACAAAGTCCTCCAGCCAGGTTCAGGGAGGAGAATTTGCATCGTAAATAAAAAAAGGGGTTATACAACTTCTTAGACAACTGTCCATCCACAGCACCTCCTGACCTCTCCCTCATTCACAATGCCAGGATTCCAGTAGATTATCACCATCATATTTCCCCAACAACAGGCTGCAGCTTATACATCAGTTTCACAAGCCTGGTATTGGGCGGGGCTTGTTAAAATGGGGCGGCGTATCTAAAACCATGAAAACACATTCACTAAAAGTGTAATCAGAACAAAAAGACGACATCGCCAATGATTAGTTGAATCTAAATGTACTGTTTACTGCAGTGACAAACGGTTTGAAAAGCAACACAAAGCAAAGACACCGTTCTTCAAATCCTTCAGATCTGTAAACAGCGTCGTTATTGCCAAACAACTCGATTTGTGCTTCTTTGCTGCCGCTGATGTCAGACACACTTTCGTCACCGGTATCACTCTCAGATTTGTGAAAGCAAGAACCTGGAGCTTAAATTCTGCAGTGAAGTTCTTGTGTTGCTGCATGATATCAGAAAGTTCGCAATTTAATACATTTAAATGCTAATGCTCAACTACGGTATAATGTCACATCCGGTATAGAGCTACAAAAGTCTGCAGGCTTTTACTTCAGATCAGTAATGTCACAGCTAATAACGTGGGTTATCTTAGATTTTTAAAACATAAATGAGCATTTTCTGCAGCTTATAGAATGGGGCCTATAATGTGGGGTAAATACGGTCCATGCATTTGATCAGAGTCACACCCACGAGCCAAAGTAACTTTTATATCTTTTTACATTAAGATGAGGGGACATTACCCAGTGTAACCCTGGTAGCATCACTGATCATTTACATTATGTATATATAATTAATAATGCACAAATATATCAAATATATATAATTTAGTTTAGCTGAAATATTACTATTTTTGTAACTTTTTTTTATCACCTGCAATTTTCACTATATTATTCTATACAATATTTAATAATATATATTATTTCACTATACAATATTTTAGTGTGCATTTATAAAATCAATTAATTGATGGGGAAAAAGTTTTTTTTTGTTCTTTTTTTAAAAACATCACCATTCAATATTTCCCAGATAATCTCCCAGACATATAATCCTACCATATATATAATATTGCTAAACTAAATAATTAAATGCATGTAGAACTATAAAATAATGCTTTTACACATTTTCAGAGATAATTCAATCCTACTGTATAGATAACATTCCTGAATTAAATTCCATAACTTGTAACACTTAGGAGAAAAAAACATTAGGTATTTGTTCCCAGATAATTAAAGCCTACCTTACAGAGAACATAACCAATATAGATCAATAAATTAATTGTGAATGAAGAGAAATGCCATTAGATATATTTTTCTTAGATAATTTGATTCTGCAATACAGACACTATTGTTAACTAGTTAGTTGAAATTAATTGTTAAAAAAAACCATCAGATAATTCAACCATAATATATATATATATATAAATATTAAAATACATTATAGTAAAATAGTTAAATTATTTTAAAATATGGAATACTTCCTCTTGGAATTTTAAAGAAAAAAATTAAATAAACTACAAAATTCTGAAAGAAAAGAAATCCACAGATCTTTTTCTCTATTTTCTTCTCCTGCACCTTAAAAAAATGTCAAACATCCCTGAAGAACTATTTAAAATAAAGACAAATCTCCTTCCCACTTCCTATTGTAGGGACTAAGTCTGCACACTTCTATTCAAAAGGCTATCATGCTGATGACCCATATTCAAGCACAAACACTCATGCAAAATGCATTAAGAAACTAATCCAGACGCCCTCCCCCCTCCCTCTGTAACACAGATTTTGAGCCTTTTATCTCACACGCGCTGCATATTACAGTACAGCAGAATGCACATGAGAATTGGACATATTTATAAAACATCTCTAGAGAAAGGCGAGGAAAAAGGCCTCGAATAAAGATATTAATATTAATACTGAAGGAAAATCAAAGACATAAACAGCAGTGGTTACCTCCAAACAGATACAGGCACAATATCTCACTCGGCCCCACTCGCCCTTTACACACAGTTCAGTATTGGTGCGTTTGTGAGGACATACACTAACCATCTATAAAATACAATGTCCTCACAAATGCAGCAATACTGAACTGAAGTGTTTGATTACGGATCTAAAACTAAACTTTTGCTTATGACCAGTAAAATGTCCACACTTCTACAGATTTTCCTGTATTTCTATCGTATTGCGGACACTTGGTCCCCACGGAGACATAAATACCCACATGATGTTTACATACTTTAATATGATATTTTAGTGTGCATTTATAAAACCTGATGCCAGCATGAAACCAATTGATGGACTAAGTGATAAATGTGTAAGTAACCCTTGACCTTTACCATACTGTACATTAGATTTTTCATTTGTATATAAAATTCAGTGATTTTACATTAAAATGTCTAACCCTAACCCTAAATGTCTAAAATTTCACTTAGATAGTATTTTAGTCTTACAATTCTATTCTGTAATTTTTATATTGTGGTCAATATGTTTCTCTTTAAGTAAGGGGACTCATCAGCCCTCTCTCAAAACACCATGCAATTAACTATTACTTTTAACACAAGACATTTTAAAACACAATGTGTGTTAACCTTTCTTTGAGAAGACATCAACAGTTCAAAACAGTCTATCAATTTTCTCTTTTACTGTTTATTTTTCAACATTTAACTATTTAAGTACTTTGTAATGTTTTTAAATGTGTTTAAATATACAATATACATTAATTTAAAATATATATTATATTTTGTGTTTTCTTTTGAATGTAGTGTCTATTGTATATTATAAATTGTAGAATGTGTACTGTCTATTGCATATTGTGTAAGGCATACTGGATATTGTGTAAGGTCTATTATATATGATATACAGGATATTGTGTAATCTCTATTGTTTATTGTATATAATGAGTATTGTATAGCATGGTCTTCAAATAATATGTATATTGTCTGAGACACTATTGGCTGGAACTAAATTCCATGTGTGTGCTATCATACTTGGTCAGTAAATTTGACGTATGTTGATGAATGTATTATTCTAGAAATAATGCAAATGTATAAAAATAAAATTAATCTAGAATTAAGATTACCTAAGGGACAGTGTATGACCACAAAAGTGGTATTAAAAAACAGTCAATGTAAGTGAATATAACGTTATTGAAATTTTTACAATTTAAACAATTAATAAAATGACTTCTTCAAACAATTTTGAAAAAAAACAAAACTGAGCTATTGTGTGTTCACTGGTCGGGAAACTGTAATAACAGCATAAAAAACTTTCCTATTATTATAAAAACAAATAAAACGGGTGTGAGGTTTGACAGTGATGATTTGCTACTGACACAGTTGTAAAACTGACAACATTAACACACTAACTCATGAACAGAGAACAAACTGGAACCATTTTACTCTTAACCTGCTGCCTAGACCCTTAATAAATGACTGCGGTTCCAGCTCCTGCTGATCCATGAAGAAACGCTGCACCCCCATCAATAACAGAGCGACTTAAACACAAAAGACAGATCATGAGCTTCAGTGGCCTTTGTTCTCTTAAACCTCATATAGTGAAGAAAACCTCACAGACAAACCTCTCAGTGTTGAATCTATAACTGAAAAAAGTCAAAGACAAACAAAGAGGTCAGATAGAGAGATAGAGAGATAAATAGATAGATAGATCTACAGATAGATGGACCGCTTGACAGATAGATAGAAACAGACATACAGATAACCCAACAGACAGATGAACAGACAGAGAGAGAGAGAGAGAGAGAGAGAGACGGAAAGATGGATGTACAGAGACAGATAGTTGGACTGCTGGACAGACAGAGACAGACATAAAGATAACCTGAAAAGACAGGTGAACAGACCGATAGAGAGAGAGAGAGAGAGAGAGACAGACAGACAGACAGACAGACAGACGGAAAGATGGATGTACAGAGACAGATAGTTGGACTGCTGGACAGATAGAGATAGACAGACAGAAACAGATGAAGGTGGATGGACAGATAGACAAACAAAAACAGACTGACAAATAGACAAATATAGAAGAACAGAAAGACAGACAGACAGAAAGATGAAGGGATTTCTGTTTAGAAAATGAACAGATAAATCATGGACTGAGAGGTGACGGAGTATGAACATCCTTGGGGTGGGGGAGGAAGTAAAGGTTTCCAAACTGCTGACCACAGCAAAGCGCTGTTAGGACGACTTCCCCTTGTGTAGAGGGATGTGAGGGTCAGTTTACTCTTCTGTCCGTCACCCTGAAACAATGCAAGACGCCAGGGCAGACCGACATGAGCTCAACCTCCAATCAGGGAAATGTAGACTGAAAAACATTCCTCCAGAGTGTTTCTTAGAAACAAAAAGATTCTTAATTTTTTTTAAAAAGATTCTTCTTTAAAAAGATTATTGCAGGATATTATTTCATAATGACTACTGACTGTGTGCCTACTTCAGTACCTCAGTCTATAGAAGTTATTAGTGAATAAAATGACAGAAAGGAGGCGTCTGAGGACCTGAGAAAACGAGTTGTTGATGCCCGTAAAGTAGAACATGTAAACATCTCTAAATCAATCAACAGCCGGAGAGAACATGTAGAAATGGTGAAAATTCAGGAGCATAACCCTATGCAGACGTGGTCGGCCATTAAAGATAATTCCAGCTGCAAGGCAGGTAATAGTCTGAACACAGAGTAACTTCAGCTGAGGAGCAGTGAAGTGGGGACGATACCTTGCAGTGGTGCCCGGGCTGGGACTTGAACCTGCAACCTTCTGATTTCTGTTTTGCATTAGTTAATGTTTGCACTGGTGAAACACAGGGCTAAGAAAAAGAAACTGCTCTACAAAAAGCACATATCTGCCCATCTACAGTTTACTGGACAAACCTGAACAATCCTGGGAGAACGTTTTGTAAAAGGACGAAACGTCTTGGCTTAAATTAGGAGCAGGAGAAAGAAATAAAAATGCATTTTAGCATAAGAACCTCATCCCAGCTGTGAAACATGGTGGAGGGAGTGTTCTGGTTTAGACCGGTTTTGAACTATAGCAGAGAATTCTAAAGGAAAATGTCTGGGAAATGAACCGACAGTAGGCCATGCAGAAAGACGACGACACAAGTGGTTCTACCAAAGAAGAAAAGTGAATGTTCTGGAAAGTCAAGCCAAGTCAATGCCCTGACCTTAATCCAACTAAAATGTAAATCAGAAATCAACTTCTTTTGCTTACTTGCCCAACTAAGCGTAAATAAATATCAAATTCAGTTCTATCTGCTGATTAATTTGAACATAATTCAATAATTTGCACGTGGACAAGTCCCAGATTTCTGGAGAAAATTTAAATTCATACATTTACAATTCGCTGATTAATCAAGACAGATCTGACAATATCAGAAGTATGTTATATCCCTTGCGATCAGGAGTGAACCTTAGACATGCAAGGCAACCTAAAGAGGAGACCGAGACTTCCAGTACCACTGGGATTCAAATATCCTCCTCTGTAAGTTCTAAAAACTACAGGAAGTGAGCTACAGAAACACACTAAATTACCCAATGGAGGAAGGACTGATGGGGGCGTTAGAGAGACGCATAACCAGCGCAATTCATCACCCTCTGCACACTCGTCCATTAAACTGCCAGGACCAGAGGAACCGTTCAGGAGCCTGTTCCAGATTTATGCCCAGCCAGTAAACAAGGGTATTTTTAAGTGTATGCAGTTAAAAAGATTTAATTAGAATTAATTTTAGCGTCAACAGAAACTACATCAACAAATCTGCAATAATGATTATCTGCCAAATGACTGTATTACATCATTACAATAATGATCACAGTCCGAACATAACTTGAGTGTTTGATGAATTTTATAGTTTTATATGAATGTGGATTTTCAAACCGGTCTTAAAAGCAGATCAAGTAATCCCAGTTACACAAATGACATGATTAGATCAGGTCCTATACTTATTAGAGGTGTAGATCACAAAATACTACTCTACATGATTATTCTAGGTCTGCGGTCAGTCTGAAATATAATGAAATATCACATTCTGCTACATTTCCATCAATGTAAACAGATTATAATATGAACGAGTCAAAGTCCTAAGCTAAATCCAGTTTGGATATTGTAGAAAGTGAACAGTTTATGAGCTGAAGCTGTTCTGCATGGAGGAATGGGCTAAAACTCCTCTGAGATGATGTGCAGGACTGATCAACACGAACTGCAAATGTTAATTGCAGTTATTGCTGCACAAGGAAGTTACAACTACAAACTAAAAGCACAGGTTCACTTACTTTACGATTATTTTTCCAAAAAAAAAAATTTAGTCAAATAGCTTTTCTCCACCTACGTTTAGGACTTGACTGAAAATCAGATGATGTTTTAGGTCAGATTCATAGAAAAATATAGAAAATTTGATAAGGATCAAGCAGTGTGATGCACATTGCTACATGGTGTAGGAGGACTCCACAAACCTTAAGATCATCAAGAATAGAAAAAAATGATGCCTTACATATAAAAATTCAACACTTTATTGCATTACCGATATGCCCATTGTATATATTGACTACACCCCTTTCCACCATTTTGAAACAGTCCAAGATAATCAGGTGAGCAGGTAACAGGTGAGGGGATCCAGAATGGAGTATCCACCAAAGACTCTCTCCAAGCAACCATCAGATCACAAGTGCGAGGTCTTAACCACTAATCCAGGACACATGCAGAAAACAGGGTGTGTCCAGTTTACCTGCACTGCTGAGCTGTAGAACACAATCACCATTCTCCAACTCACTCACCCAATTCAGGTCATGGGGAAGCTAGAGCCGATCCCAGCTGACTATGGGCCAAAGCTGGTTTCACCTTAGACAGGAGGCCAAACCATCACTGGGCAACATGGCGGCAAACAACTATTCACACACACATACATACGGGAAATGTTGAGTCAACCTAAACCACAAGCCTTTGGACTGTGGGAGGAAACCTGAAAACCCATAGACCATGGACCTACAAAACTGGACAGATATAAGCAGGGACGTCCTGCCATGTGTCTCTGACCCCACTCTGAGAGTCTGTTAGCGCAAGAAAATCATGGAACTGGTTACACTGAAGCCATGAAACAAAGCTCTGGTGCCATCTAGAGGAAAGTGGTGGTACTTACAGCTGCTCCCAGGAGGCTGCAGGCTGTGGTTGGTCAGTTGGCACCACCCTACAGGGAAGATGTCCCGCGAGTCGTACCGGCACCAGTAGTCAAAGGCTCCTCGCCAACCATCAAACATGATGAAGATTTCGGCTCCACGCACCTCGCCAATGGTGGCGGGGCAGATGAGGTAGGGGTTCTTCTTATCCAGTGCTTCCAGCTTCATGCCCGGTTTAAAGTGGTTTTGCAAGGGCCTGGGCGGCTCCTACCAAACAGCAGAAAATGCAGAAAGCATTTATTTTATTTTAACAGCAAATATCAAAATAGATTAAGCAAGACATTTGTGTTCCCATAATCAAAGTACATGCTTTCTTTTAAAGAAAATTCCTGTCCATTTTACATTAAATTAAAATAAAGTTTAAATAAACTGTAAAAATATGCCAAATTGTGCAATTTCAAAATTCGGTAATATTGGCATATAATTTGACCATTGACACTATTGTTTTTGCTTCCATCTATATTCTAGAGATCTTAAAACGTTTTTTAAAATAAATTAACTAAATGATTAAATAATGTATCACAATTTACAGTGTTGTTTTGTGCAAATAATTGTGAATAATCACATATGAAAAAAATTATTTCACTTCATGAGCTGTGCACAAATGAATGGGCAAAAACATATCAGCCATAACATTAAAACCAACTGACTAATATTGTCTCCTTATGCTGTGATTTCACATGCGGCATTAACTTTTTATTCAACAGTTGTTTTTCTGCAGGATCAGTCCACACTCCCCCATCAATGAGCCTTGGGTGCCCATGGCCACTTTGTTTGGTACTAACTACCGCACACGTGGATCACTCCACAAGACCAGCTGTTCTGGAGATGCTCTAGGCCCTCAGGTTCCTAGGCTCCTGTTACCAACACATCAACTTCAAGAACTGACTGTTCACTTGCTGCCTAATATGGTCCACCCCTCTGACAGGTGCCACTGTAATAAGTCTAACGACATCATTACTTCACCTGTCAGTGGTTTTAATGTTGTGGCTGATTGGTTTTCTGTAGAATGTAATTTGTTAACAGGATTTCAGCCTAGTTTCAAACATTCAGTGGTGCTAGAAAGTTTGTGAACCCCTTAAAAAGCATGTATTCTATGAAAGTGACATTAAACATAATCAGATTTTCAAACAAGTCTTAAAGTAGATGAAGAAAACCTAGACTCAGAGAAGCTTTAGCCCATTTCTCCATATGGAACAGCTTCAACTCTTGGATGTTGGTGGGTTTCCTCACATGAACTGCTCACTTTAGGTCTTTCAACAACATTTGAACTTGACTTGGCTCCAGAACATTCACTTTCCTCTTCTTTAACCATTGGATCGCTGTCTCACTGCCGCTCCAGTTCATGGACATTTTCCTTCAGAATTCTCTATTATTGTTCAGAATTCATTCCTCCATCAACGACGAGATGTCCAAGCCCAGATGCAGCAAAACAGAAATGTTACTGAATAACAAATATCAACCGCACATTCACATCACTGAAGATTTTTTTGTGGGTTTTGTACCGTTTTCATGCTGATTTCAAATCTGTTTTAAATAAATACGTAACCAATTTTCAAAAAATAAATACGTAATCAAATATAATAAGACTTTCAGTCTGAAAATCAGATGATGTTTTAGGTCACAATCATAAAATGTATAGAACATGGGGAACACAAACTTTCAAGCACCTTTGTATAATATGCTTCCGGAATTTAGTATTTTAGTTTTTAATTGTATTTTAGAATTCTGTATTTTTTGCATAATTTCTGTAACATTCAGTTTTTGTTTTATTATTTTCACATTTTGTGATGCCTGACTGTTTAACTTGCACATTTTTACCATATTAATGCATATTCACTAATATTGTTAGTTTATTTTTTTATTATTAGCACCTTAAAGTCAGAATTGACACCAGACACAGTTGTTCTATCAGCTACATTTCCATATCAGCACCAGTTGAAGCTCAGCTCCAGCTAACGCGTGTGTAACACAGAGGTGTAAATATAAAGCTGGATGTTTCTGGTCTATTTCTAAAAGATCTCATCCAGGTTACAGTTTGTTTTCTTCTCAGGCCTATGAGCAGGTCAGACATGCTGGGAAAACAAAACAGATTTGATGATATGATCCAACAACTGCTCAGGGCTGTTTACCTTTTTAAAGGCCGAAGCTGGGGCGACCTGCGCTCCACTTAAGGTTCTTAACAGGAACATGGGCCAGGAGGAGGCGTTCATTCTGAAACCTGGAGATTGAAGAAAAAGTGAGAACTTTTGAGAGAACTGGGTGCTGTTGACAGCTGCCCACAGCTCCACGTGTGGAGTTCACATTTCACTGTGGTCGGGATCTACTACTCTCTGGAACCCGGCATCCAAGCCTAGAGTAATCCTTACCCAGTGGTGGCTGCAGCATGTCCCCGCTCCTCTCGCATGTGCCCACAGGCTGAATATCAGACGAGTCAACCAGCCGCCAGAAATCGTTCGTACTGTCACTGCCGTCCAAGCGCAGACGCAGCCTCACTCCCATCATACCCATTACAGTGGCAATGCACATGGAGGTGGAGTTACGTGGGTCATGTGCCTCAACTTTCATACCCACTTTGAAGTCATTTGCAGGACGAACCCTGGACTGAAGACATTGGAGAAAGGGGGAACAGGTGAGTGCATAGAAAACCATCCGATAGTGGTTATGTACTGAAAGAAACAGGGTTCATATAACTGGATAACAGAATTATGTATCTTCAGGTTCAAAAGTTAACATTTCCAAGTAATATTTGCCATTTCCTTACATTATTTAATATCAGTTGGTATAGAGCTAAACACCTAAATGTAACATTCCCACCCTATAAAACTGCTGAGTGCAATTAAAACATTTTAAAACCTATTCCCTTATACAATTCCATTTACAAAAAAATAAGAATGTGTGATTTGTTAACAGATACAATTTCAAAGAAAAAATTCCACCATTTTATTAATCAACTTGGGCTTGACTCCTGCAAAACACTCAAATTTCAGACAGAGGTGTGTTTACATCACTTTTTCTTTCATTACATTTTTAATTATTTGGGAACTGAGGAGATTAATTGTGAAATTCAAGTTTTGCCCATTCTTGCTTTATACAAAACATCAGCTGCTCAAGAGATTTTTCAACATTTTGTGTGTTGACCTGTGGGGGCAGTAATGAGTCAGTCCAGACAGTAATGTTGTGTGTTTACCTGTGGGGACAGTAGTGAGTCAGTCCAGACTGTAATGTTGTGTGTTGACCTGTGGTGGGGTAGTAATGAGTCAGTTCAGACTGTAATAATGTGTGTTGACCTGTGGGGGCAGTAATGAGTCAGTCCAGACTGTAATAATGTGTGTTGACCTGTGGGGGCAGTAATGAGTCAGTCCAGACTGTAATGTTGTGTGTTGACCTGTGGGGGCAGTAATGAGTAATGAATTAAAGATCCTCCTGAAACGGTAACGTAAGCATATGAAAAGATCGCCCCCTACTGAGCTAACCCTCTAACTGCTCAATGTGTGAAGAATCATGGGACATTTCTGCTACTCCAGAATGTTGAATTAATCGAATATAAACAAAGGAATATAAATATAACGAATATAAATAAAGACGTTTTCTCTCATTGGGATTTTGGCACAGAAATTGACAGCAATAAATATCTGTATAAATTTTTTTATTCCGATTACATCAGAACACACATCCAACATGAGTCCTGAGATCCCATGTGGACTCTGATTCTGTCCAACCAGCAGAAAAACGGTCAGTTTCTAATCTGTGCTCACCTGATGCCACAGATGACAATAAAAACGCCGGATTAAGATGCCTTTGTGGACAAGACCATCTGGGCTGGACCCCAGAGAAAGTTCTCCACGGCTGAAATGAACTTACCTGTCTAAAGCAGCTGGGGGATGCTGGGATGGAATCTGACTCCTTTAAGTAAGCCTCCCAGTCAAACGGCTCTGCGAAACACAAGGGAGGAAAGCACACACTGGATTACCTTTAGTCTATAATACAAGTCAAGAATCAACTCACCAGCCTTGCACTAGTTTAAACACAGATTAGACTGTACCATGTTTAGAAGTCTGAGGGGGGGGTGATGGATCACTGCTACCTCCCGCTTTCTCCCTTTTGCAATCGTTTTGGTCTGGGAAATTACAGATTCGAAAAACTCATAAAATTTGTATGATTGAACACAAACAAAACAAGGCAATAATACATAAATAAAGACAAAAAACCTTTCTGTGGTGTTTTTCCCATGATGGCATCAGGCACTTCTAGCCAGAAAAACAGAATGGGCCAGAAATACAGATGCTATAACACCTGCATCCTAGAGAAAGAGACAAGAATGTGTTAAAAGTGTTCTCACAACTTAATGCAATCCTGTCACAATCCTGAGCTTGACTGTAAATTTGACCCATTGTCCTGAACTTATGGGAGGGACTTGCTACTTACCATTAGAAGCTAAAGGGCAGGAGTTTCAGCCTAATTTACGTACTGTCACTCTTTAAATATTGGGCTATACTCAAAACCCAGGTATCAGATAAGTATTCAGTATCGGTCCATAACAAAGCCCAGGTATCGTATCAGTATTCAGTATCGGCTCATACCCAAAGCCCAGGTATCGGATCAGTATTCAGTATCGGCTCATACCCAAAGCCCAGGTATCGGATCAGTATTCAGTATCGGCTCATACCCAAAACCCAGGTATCGGATCGGTATTTAGTATCGACTCATACCCAAAGACCAGGAACTTGATCGGTACTCAGAATCGGCCCATTCCCAAAGCCCAGGTATTGGATCTGTACTCCGTTTTAGCCCATACCCAAAGCCCAGCTATCGAATAGGTACTCAATATCGGCCCATACCCAAAGCCCAGGAATTGGATTGGTATTTAGTATCGGCCCATACTCAAAGCCCAGGTATCAGATCGGAACTCAGTATCGGCCCATACCCAAAGCCCAGGAACTGAATTGGTACTCAATATCAACCCAAACCCAAAACCCAGGTATTGGATTGGTATTCAGTATTGGCCCAAACCCAAAACCCAGGTATTGGATTGGTATTCAGTATTGGCCCAAACCCAAAACCCAGGTATTGTATTGAAATTCAGTATCGGCCCATACCCAAAGCCCAGGTATCGGATTGGTATTCAGTATCGGCCCATACCCAAAGCCCAGGTATTCAACCGAATGTGTTAATGTTTGTAATATATACATATATACATTTCAGCAGATGTTCTCCTCTTCATGGCCATATTCCCTGAGAGCAATGCATGTGCCCCAGCTTCAGTTCACCATAGTCCATTATCTCAGAAACCATGTTTCCAGAATTACGGAAGACGAGGATTATCCAGCTCCCACCCCCCGCTGCTTCCGTCCATTTTAACCCCATTCATATCACTTGCAATGACAAGAGAGTCACTAAATCACAAATAGCAGTGCTGAAATCAAAGCACGGCACTTTGTGGTGCTTCTCAGAGGGCTGACAGTAATAAGTCAGCAAAGCTCCTGAAGAACGCAGGCCCACCGGATCAAAGCCAGGCTCTGACCAGTGAGTGATCTGTCATTGACTGGCTATGGCCCAAAAAATTGGCTGCAGCTGAGACAGCGTGTAAGCTGATGCGGACTGAAGTGAGTCTTCTCTCTCGCCTGTTGCTTGCCTGGAGGAGGCCGAAAGTTCAGAAAGAGCGTTCTGCAGCAGTGGGGCGCACTCGCATGCTTCTGAACAAAAATAAGACTTCAACACAACGCTTTGCATCTCCATTTGTCTGTTTTATTCATCAGGGAATAGGCCACAACTGAGTACCGATCCGATACCTGGGATTTGGGAATGGGCCACAACTGAGTACCGATCCGATACCTGGGATTTGGGAATGGGCCACAACTGAGTACCGATCCGATACCTGGGAT
>JBBIGC010139800.1:0-21094 GCA_037576955.1 Lepidarchus adonis | reverse complement strand
TTAACAAATAACAAATTAACAAATATATTAACTTCAACACTGGACACAAAAACAGGCCAACACACACACACACACACGCACATACACACACACAGAGATAGAGAAAGTAAAAATCGCATTTTGAAGCTGTTTTTCTCACATCTTGAAGTGAAAATAGACAGTTGGTTTGAGGCCACGGATGATCTGCCTCCGAAAGCTCACTCACGTCATACTCTGCTTCCGCCTCATCTTTCTAAACGCGCGCTGAACTAAGCGGTAGATGCAGCAACGCCAACGTTTCGCGATACTCGCCAAAGTCTCACGAGACTTCAGATCAAGTCTAATCAAATGATTAATTTACATATCTAATATTTATTACATTTTGTCAGTAACGGAGGAACGCCATCAAATGTAGTGAAGTAAAAGTAACGTTTTTTCACTAAAAATGTACTTGAGTAAAAGTAAAAGTTTACTCTAAAAGTACTAGTTACCCCAAAAATTTTCTCAAGTAAATGTAACGAAGTAAATGTAATTCGTTACTACCCACCTCTGTTACAGACTGACACATTTAAAACTGCAAAACTGATCACAGACTGACACATTTAAAACTGCAAAACTGATCACAGACTGACACATTTAAAACTACAGAACTGATCACAGACTGAAACATTTAAAACTGCAGAACTGATCACAGACTGACACATTTAAAACTGCAGAACTGATCACAGACTGACACATTTAAATAAAACTGCAGAACTGATCTGAACTGATAAATGCTGTATTTTGTCTCCAGACCAGCAGGTGAAGCCGGATCCTGGCCAGGTTGCAGGAAGTTGGCTGATTGGTGAGGCCTTTCCCCTATAACACTCTCTCTTGCCTTTCTTTGCTCCTTTGTCGGCCTGGGGTTAGCTGGCAGCAGGGGCTGGTTGCAGCCTTACCTCTTAAGCTTTTAACCTGCACAACTTTAATAATAAATATGTTTTGTTAAATCCAATAATCAGTGTGGTCTCCTATTTGTCATCTCCACTCTGAGCCAAGTCGGGCATGACAATACACATACACACACCAAAAACTCATCTCTGCATGTCAACCATACGCACATACACACACATTTTAATGCATCATGCATACGTCACTTAATACATGTCACATGACTCTGCACACTCACTGAACACATCATCTTAAAAGTTTCAGAAATACATCTACAGGTACTCAGACCTCAAACTCTCTATGGAACATCCTGATTCATTTCTAATCTCTCAGTAATCTCTTTTAAACTCTGACACCTCTCTATCTGGATCCCATTTTTAACAGAATTTATGCCTTTCCACAAAAACTTTAAACTGTAACTGTTATTTTCTTTTGTCTAATAAAATCTTTTATATCAGTGGCGACTCTGACCTCTTCCTGGAATCAGTTGGCACCATCACGAAAATTACAAAACTTCAGAAAAAAAATTGCAGATGGAATGAAAGGTGTTGCTTTTTTTCGTCCCAAACGGCATATTAACACACAGAGGCCCTGTCCATTTTGGAGGGTATTATTAAAAACGTGGCCATCTGTCCATATGTAAATGACATTTTTGGTCACTGAAAACCAATTTTTGAAAACGCTTTAACGTGTTAACATGTAGACAAGGAAAACAAATAATTTTATCAAAACTGTTTCCTTAATTCTTACATTGTGCGCTGTGATTTTTTATATTGGTCTACCAAAACAGTAATGACTTCCCTTCTCCAAGGCGTCTCATTGGCCAGCATGTTATCTTTGCTCTTTGCTAGCAGCACATTTCATTGATGAAAAATATCTCAGGCCATTTTAGTCAGCATCCAGATTTTTTCCTTGTTAGTGTTGCAAACTCCACACTGTAATTGCATGCCACTTGTGTATTAGTACAATAAAAGCATTGGAAACTGTAATAAAGTCTGTTAAATAAATAAAATATTATTATTAGGTATTATTAGGTAGTGTTGTATTTGTACCTGATATAAAGTTGTCATAACAAAAGGAATCTGTTACTTGGGGTCACATCGCTCAGTTTTCTTCTATTAACTACAAGCATATTCATGGCAGTACCATGAACCCCAACGATAGGCCATGGCAGTTTACAAATCTAATCTCGGCCTATCTAATAACATGAAAACACATTCAGTAAAAGTATAATTCAGTACAAAAAGACGACATCCACAAATGATTAGTTGACTCGTTTGCAGCTGCTGCATTCAGCCTCAGGTCTTTTTCAGACCTTTGCTACATTACATTACATCCTAGTGTAAAACAAGCCAGAAAAAGCAATTTAACAGAAATAAAAGGAACAAAAGTTTTTTGGCAATGCCAAAGATCCGTCCACATAAATTATTCAGTACAAGTATTTCCATCACGGGTATCGTTCTCGATATTGCAGACGTTGCTTGACCTGGAGCTTAAATTCTGCAGCGTAGTTCTTGCATTGCGGCATGATATCAGTAAGTTCCAAATATTATCAAGTTTATTGCTCACTCTTAACTACGGTATAATGTCACTACCTTTGCAAAAGCCTCCAGGGGACCAAGATAGATGCTATTACTTCAGACCAGTAAATTCAGTAACACAGAATCTTATCTTAGAGTTTTAAAACATAAATAAGCATTTTCTGCAGCTTGTAGAATGGGGCCTATAATGTGGGGCAGCCTATTGTTGGGCAAATACGGTAATCTAATTACATCAGCTTTCAGGATATTTAGGAGTGTTTAATCTATTACTTGTCCCCATTTTTTCTGGTACATGACAGCTAGCCATTATACTCTAATCTATCAATGTGATCTCCTAATCGATCTCAGCCCAGCAATGCTCCCACTTTCCTCCCAATGTGTTTTGATTCTTTGAACTACTTACTCTATTCGCATATATTAATATTAATTAACTGTCATTTCAATGCCAAGCACATGTTTTCCCCATATATTAATATTACTTAACTGTCATTTCAATGCCAACCACCTGTTTCCCCCTCTTTTTTAACAACTTAAAAATTGGTGCTGATGTTACTCATAGCATGAACATTTTATGATGAGTTTACCGAGAGAGAAGATTCAAAATTACCTTAGAATACTTCCCAAATCGCTCATTAATGCACATAAGTTTTTGTCTCCTCTAAAGTCATTTATTTTCAGGTCGCTAAAGTCTTTTAATGCATTTTTAAGCCCAGGCTCTTATGTAGGGTGACATATGAGTTAATAATGATACAATAAAGATTCCTGATCAAATTCCTCTCAACCTCCATTTGTCTCAATACATGAAATAAAGAAGTGGATTGTGTAGGGCTTTTAGTACAGAGCTAGTAATTATGCAATATTTCCTAATCAGCGGGGGCTGACAGAAAGCTGTCTAATGGAGTCTTCTCCCATGGCCATGGTAATGTGATTTGGTGATGTATCATGGGACTGGATGCTGTCACAGATGGAGAAATGATGTATTGCCAGACTGGAGAGATGCTAGAGGCCTGGAGAAGCAGCCAGTAAACAGAGATAGAATGAAAACTACAGGTTGATAACGTAGATAAAAAGTCATTTTATTCAACAATATGTTGCTTCTGACCCTTTAGTGTTATCTCTGGAGGGTTTGCACGGTTTGGCTGTGTCAGTATATCTACAAATTTAAACATTTTCAGTGACTGTCAAACTCTAAACAAGAAAAAGTCCACAGTGCTTATGGCACTTACTTTATTTAATTTCAGTTTTATGCAGCACACATTTATCAGATACTCTCTAAAAATGGCTGAAATGTATATTAGTCTAACACTGGTTCGCTTGCTGGTGCCACTTTATTGCATGTTGCGTGTCAAAGAGTTGTGCAACATTACAGGTTTGTTATACAGTGCTGTAGGAGTGTGCATGCATTTTATATTTCATATACTCAAATATTTGCTGTGTGATTTATTTACGGACTGAGTCTCGAAGGTTTCAAAATTTTAAAAACTAACTGTAAATATAATTTTGGCTCCAATTTTGAATCTCCATTAAAGTTGACAGTTACTTTAAGAATCAGAACTTTTTAGAACATTCATTGTATATTATTCCAACACAAGGGTGGAGCTAAGCTATAGTATAACAGTGGCACATACACACACATTCACATAGATACATATACATTTGTGATTATCATGAATTCTTTTGGTCACGACATACAAAATTTCAGATACTGTGATAGTAATATTGTTATAGATATCGGTGTAGAAAAAATATGATATTGTGATGATAATATTGTTGTCTTGAGTTTGTTTGGCCATGAAAATGTGTTTAATGTGTTTTCACTGCATTCTAACTGTACGTTTTTCCACAAATCACTGGATGTGTCTAAGGCATTTTGTGACATCACCTGCATATCATCTATATTTGGATGGCATATTATCAGGGCATAATCTGGTTTGGAAAAAATATGTTATTATATTCAAATTTTCTCTGATTATATTTCCGTTTCTACTGGTTTCACTATAAAAATCACACAGATTTCTTTTTTAATCAAAGGTGTCCTATACTCCTATACATTTTTTAAAACTACTATTATTTATTTACATTATTTCCAAAAAGCCTGATTCCTCTGCGGTTGCTTGAGGAGCAGCACAAGGCACAAGGCCTGAGGCATGTTCTCGTCCTCAGGCAATGAGCCCATCCTGGGGTCAAACACATGAGACCGATCCTCCAACCTGGAGCTTGTGGCTGGAAGGCAAGGAGATGAGTTGGGAGGGTCAGAGATAGCCATCAAGTGAACCGAGAGAGTGAGACGGCATGAATGATTGAATATAGGATACCATAGAAATAAGTTTGTTTTTATATTAATGTCAGGATGTTTGGTTTATAGATTATACAGTTTACATGTAAATGCCTAATAATAATATAAACTGATCTACCACAACAGGAAAATCACTGACAAGTGATGTGAAGAACATTGGGGAGGGGGGTTAAATATATTAGACAGGAAGTCAGCCCTTGAGGTTGATGTGTTGAAAGCATGAAAAATATCAGGCCTATAACATGTATAAGCTATTTAACTGAGCAGTATTTTTAAAAAGAAATATTCCATTATTCCATTAAAAGAGAAAAAGGTTGTGATAGTAATAGTTACAAAAATAAATATAAAATAATTTCATATAATAAAAATGAACTAAAAAAAAAAGACTAGAGAAGCAGCCTTTAGTTTTGTGCCCCAAAACTCTGGAATACAATATCAATTAATTTCCACCAGACATCCACAGGAGTTTTTTAAAAACATTTTTTGTTTGCTTTTTTAATAAAGCTTTATTTTAATAGATATAAACAAAGCACATCACTTACCACTAAACATATGCAAATCTGACCCATTTAATGTTTTTTTTTTTTTATCATTTATTTGATCTCTAAATGCTCATTTCCTGTTGTCACTTTTATTTCTTATTTGAAATTCCAGTATTTTTGTTCTTTTTTCTTTAAATCTGTATAAATTATATTAATTGTTGAATATTGTAAAGCACTTTGAGCTGCATCCCGATGTATAAAACGTGCTCTATAAACAAAGCTCATTATTATTATTATCATTAATATTATTATTATTATTATTAATTATACAATTATTTCACTGTAGTTAATTAATGCTGGTGTACTTTAGTTAAAACTATTCTCTAACCATAAACACACTGATATTAGTGTATGTAAGTACCCATGTAATAATAGTTTATCAATTTCTTATCATTTTCCAACCCTCTTTTCCATTTCTGGTCACAGGGGATCCTCGACACAAGGAGGTCAATACAGAGACAGACAATTAACATTCATACACACACTCACAACTATGGACAGTTTAGAGCAGCCAGTCAACCTAAACCACTGGAGGAAACCCACACAAACACAGAAATGAACTAATATTAATCAATAATTTTTTATATTTAATTTTTTAACTGTCACAAAATAATACACATGCATTTTAAATATATATAAAATCTATATCTATTTTATATATTTAGATTTTATTGAATTTCCATTTTAGTTTTGTCAAGTAAAAATGTATGTAAACATTTTAAAATCAGAACCATGTTAATTTTTTTATTTTTTATAAATAATATAAAATCTTAACATTTCTCAAAAGAACGTTTTAATGGCTCATTGTTAATTAGATGTTTGTGTGTGGATAATATTTTAATATTTAAATCTTTTATTTAAAGAGTACAGCATTACAATTTCCATTGGGAAACTATGACCTAAATGCACCCCCCCCCCCACACACACACAGTAAGCACATGAGCTGTGTGTGACATGTCCAGAGTGACTATTATCTTGTAATCCTTCCAGGAGCTTTGCTTTCTCTGAACAGTTATGGGAAAATGCATCAGTTTCAAGAAGCAGAAGCAAAACACATTTTCGGGTCGTCTCATCACATCAGCATCACGTTTGGGAGCTCCTTTTGAAGGTGGTTATTTGTGCAGGAGAGAGTGTGACGGCTTTTGTGTTTGGGAAGATGTCTGTGAAGTCACTGTTTACACTACACTGCTTGTTTGCTTTTTTTCCCCACAATCCATGGTTACCATTGTTCATGATTTCCATGCAGGTGGGAACCTAGAAGATAAAAGAAGATTCACACTTTTGTAAGCAAAGTTGGCTAGTTTGCTTAGTAGAGTTTGTTGATGTTATTTGGGTTCACAAGTGAAAGCATAGACTATTAAGCAGAGATTAAGACAATGTGCAGTTTGGGAGACTGGACCCATCAGATAAGATATCAGTAGATTAGCCCCTTAGCAGCTAGTCAGCTAGTTTAAACAAGGTTTGCTATGTTATTGAATAAGTGAAGCCAAAGTGACTACAGTCAAACCTCATTAGCTCTCCAATTTTACCTCTCGCCATGATCGGCTGCAGAACAGATTTCATTACGTTATTTACCTCGTTAAGCCGCCAACCTCACCTCGCCCCTCATCCTCTCCCTCTCCACAACGCAAAGTGTTATTTTGCTTCTTTAAGGTCCCCAAGAAGAATGATAAATGCTATTTTGTAATTCATTTGTTAATACTCTTAGCTAAATTTTTTATCCATAAATAAAAAACACCATATTTTTGCCATTTTCTTAAGCATGTGGAATCATACATACAATCAACATCAGGCTCCACCAACAAAAAGGCTCTCAACACAATATGTATATGTGAATTTTTGCATGTATTTAGATTATGTTATGTTATTAACATATGTTAGTTATGTTTCCTGTTACCCCTGGATTTGCGTGATTATGTTCTGTTCTTTTTATACTTCATCTGTTTGTATGCTGTATACTCTTTCTTTGTTCAATAAAGTTCATTTAAAAACTGTTGGTGGTTGGGCAACACTAACGTATTGTAATGGTCCTGGGATGCGCCTATTGGCTGAGAGTGGAGGTGCATCATGGGAGCTGGGGAAATATGCACTATTATCCTGTTTTGTGGCTGTTTGATGTGTTACCGGGAAAAGAGCAGCAGTGGAGCTGATGTGCTGTGATGTGCTGTGTTTGTGTGAATGAGCTGGTGGTGGATGGACAGGTCCACTCTCTGTGAGATGAGTACAGAGATTAGTGACTCTGGGACCTGCCCATCCACCATCATTCCTCGCTCACGGGTTCGTGCTTGTGCGCACCCTAGCCTCTAGGGGACCGGTTTCAAGCAAATAAAACCTGGCCAGTTTACTGACTGGTTCAACAGCATTACCTTGTGTGTGAGTGTATCATTTAGTGGTTCTCTCTCTCTAAGAGAACTGCTGCAGTATGATGGACCAATCACTGATGCATCCTTGGTCTGCTTGGTGTCCAGACCATCAATCAACACAGGAAACACGGTTGGTCGGTCTGCTTTTCCATGGTTCTCCTCCACTAGACCAGTCACATGTTACATTTTTATTTCGGCCTGATAGCTATTATAGTACGGGGGGTCCTCCGGGGGACAAACAGTGATTTGTGGTTATATTGCTGGCTTCCTTTTTTTACAGTGTTTGTCTGTCATATAAAGTAGTAGAATGTAGTTGAAAGGCAATTAAATGTTTTACGGTAATACTGGGCTGCCACTCATTCATGCATATTTCTGACTGATCAATAAAGCCTCCACAGCATCAATACATGCATGTCATTTACACAAAAATGTGTGAAAAGATGTCACTTGGTTGCTTACCACTGACTACAATATCAGTGGGTTGGTTCCTTTGTGTCTATATGCAAAAACACAGAAAACAAGCTCCTCCTTCCAAAGTTGGCCCATCTTCGAGTTCTGTGTGTCCTCAGACATTGTTCCCACTATTATCCACTTTGGCTTCTTACACCCATGCACATGGGTAATTTGCCATGATGCATAAACCATTTAGCTTTGTAAAAGTAATTCCCCTTAATATATCAAATATATTTAGTGTGCAATTACATAGACCACAATAGTAAATCAAGTTAAGCATGCTTGCCATGCCCGTGTTATTCTCTGTTGTGCTGCTCACAGCACAGTAGTGAGGAAAACCATTGAAATTTCTTCATCTGTTATCATAAAGATCAATACAGGCACGTATGATTGGGTGAAAGAGTAAAATAAACAGCACATATCAAAATGTTCAATAACATGTCCCACAAATTACAATTAAGCTCATGGAAACACAATGTATAATCATAACCTAAACCACATCTGTGAAATTGGATACACTTGGATACACTTGGATACACAACCAACAAAAATTGGGCATGTTTTAGTGACAGCTAGTAAAACAACAGCATATGATAAACTGATTAATCAACTCTACAGCAATCTCAGAAGGGTTCAGCATTAATATTTTGAGTTAATGTTTTTTTGGGGGGAATGGACAGGGCTAGCTTTCACTCTCCATATGCATCAGTCAGCCTTGGGTGCCCATGACCCTGTCTCTAATACACCAGTTGTCTTTTGTTGGATCAGTTTTGGTAGGTACTAACTACTGCATACCTGGGACTAGACCTGCCAGAACAAAAACACTCTGTCCAATACTACAACAAAACATTCAATTTGATTGGACAATAAACATATTCTGTCTAATCTCACAAGAAATCTATCGAACCTCAGGACAAAAATGTTCCATCCAATCTCACAGCAAAATCAATTTGTCCAATAAAAGCATTCTGTCTAATCTCACAACAAAACAATTCGGACTAATCCCACAACAAAAAACATTGTGTCCAATTTCACCAAAAATATTCTGTCCAATCTCACAGCAAACCTTTTGTCTAGATTCTTTGAGCATCCAAGGACTCCCTCTTACAAAATGTCTCACTGTGCTCAAAAAATCGATACAGCAATATATAATGATATCCTCTTAGACAATACACGCATCAATGGTGTATCGATACTGACAGTTTAAGAACTTTTTTGACAAGCTGTCCAATGGTGTAACAGCAATTTTTAATAAGAAACATCCCCTATTGTGCAGTGTGTAGTCTGAATGTTTGAGAAACATGGAGAACAATGAAAAACTATTTCCACTGCAACCTAAATTCAAGGCAAAAATATGGCAGAATTTTGGATTTTTGAAAGCATTGTGGACAGCTAGATGATATATGCCGTATGTAGAAGCAAAATCAAACACTGCAGCATAAAAACTCCACCTACAGTACATATGAACAGACATCATCCAGATTAGCTGCTAATCTTACCTAAAAGTACTATACAAGGCCAAGACTAACTGGTGTCAAACTCTGAATGACACTTTCAAGACTCTGCAAAAGTTTGGGCACCCTACATAATCAGTACTTAGTAACACCTCCTCTAGCAGATTTCACAGCTTGCAAACGCTTTTTAGACCTAAAAGTCTTTCAATTTTTGTACTTGGGATTTTCTCCCATTCTTCCATTCAAAAGGTTCTAGTTCTGTAATATTCTTTGGTCGTCGTGTATGCACAGCTCTTTTAAGTGCTACCCACAAATTTTCAATGATGTTTAAATCAGGGGACTGTGATGGCCATTCCGAAACCTTCAGCTTGCATCTCTTGTGGTTGTTCATGGTGGATTTTGAGGTTTAGTATCATTGTCCTGATTAGAAACCATCCTCTTTTCAGCATCAGCTTATTTTTTTACCGATGGTGTGATGTCTGCTTCTAGAATTTTAGTGGAATCCATTCTTCCCTCCATCTGTGCAATATTTCCGGTGCCACTGGCTGCAACACAACCCCAAAGCATGATAGATCCAATGGTTGACAAGGTGATCTTTTCATGAAATATTGCTCCTTTTTTCTCCAAACATGCCCTTGCTGATTATGCATTTACATTACATTTACATTTATTCATTTGTCTGACGCTTTTGTCTAAAGCGACTTCCAGGTACTGGAACAATCAAGCATAAATTCAGACATGACAATACTGATGTTAGAGTTACAGGGAGTTCAATACATTCTTCTAAGTCATAGAAAACAGTGCAGGTGCTACAACAGTGCAGATGATAAGTGCTACAACATTACTATCTGAAAGAGAAACAATTTTCTACACTATCATTAAGAGCTTATGAGTAATTCTAAAACCGATGGTACAGCATAGTTAATATGTCCTATTCATATATATAAGTGCTTAAGATGCTGAGGTAGTCACGGAATAGTAGAGTTTTGAGGTGTTTCTTGAAGGTGGAGAGAGGGTTCAGCTCCATTGATGATCCTGTAGACGAGCATCAGGAACTTGAATTTGATGTGCACTGCGATGGGAAGCCAGTGTAGAGAACAAAGCAGTGGCGTCACATGGGTATGTTTCGGCTGGTTAAAGATCAGCTGAGCTGCTGCATTCTGGATCCTCTGCAGTGGCTTGATTGTAGTCGCAGGTAGACCGGTCACCAGTGAGTTGCAGTAGTCCAGACAAGAGAGAACCATTGCCTGGACCAGGAGCTGAGTGGAGTATTCTGGGTGAATCTGCAGGATCTTGATGTAGCTGCAATGTGTTCCTTGAAGGTCAGCTGCTCATCAATGACCCCAAGGCTCCTCACAGTACTGGTTGGCGTAATGCCCGACTGGCCAAGCTGGATGCAGATGTTGTGATGTGTCGTTGGTTTAGCAGGGAAGACGAGGAGCTCAGTCTTTGATAGGTTGAGCTGAAGGTGGCGATCCTTCATCCAACATGCAATGTCTGCAAGGCAGGCTGTGATTCTGGAGGACACTGTGTTATCATCTGGTGGGAAAGAAAGTTTACAATTGTGTATCATCAGCATAACAATCGTAAGAGAAGCCATGGGAATGAATTACTTTGCCAAGAGATGTAGTACAGAATGAAAAGAGAAGAGGTCCAAGCACAGATCCTTGAGGGACGCCCGTGGTCATCTGGAGAGGAACTGATACTTCACCTCTCCAGGATACCTCATAGGACCTACCTGTGAGGTAGGATCTAAACCATTCAAGTGCTTCACCAGTGATTCCAAGACTGGAGAGGGTGGAGAGGAAGAGATGATGGTTGACTGTGTCGAAGCCTGCTTGAACATCATTGGGAGTGTTCCTGATGTCAGAGATGAGTTAACGATGTGGGTCAGTGATGAGATGAATGAAGGAGAGATCACCTGTAGAAGATGGGAGGGAATGGGGTCGAGAAGACAAGTGGTTGGGTGACTGGATAGAAGGAGTTTGGAGACCTCGGTTTCTGAGAGCAGTCTGAAGCTGGAGAAGGTTTCCTTTGGGAGAGGTGGAGTCAGGATATCTGTGTTGGCTGTAAAGTGTTGACTGATGGCTGCAATCTTGTCCTGAAAGACAGAAGCGAGATCATTGGCTGTTAGAGAGGATAATTGTGGGGGTGGGGGAGGGTTGAGAAGAGTAGAAAAAGTATTAAATAGTTTGCCACAGTCAGTGATGTCTCTGATCTTCTCATTGAATTGAGCTGTTTTAGCAGTTGTTACTGCTGAAGAGAAGGATGCCAGTAGTCCACAAGACCGTTCTTACGCTTGTGTTTTTTCCATCTTCTCTCTGCTGCTCTGAGCTCAGATCGTTACACAGCTGCTTAGAGGAACCCATGGTTGCTGAGTGCCCACAAGTGTGTGCACAAGGTTTGAAGAGTATTTGTAAAGCTTTAAAATTATGGACAAAAATTATATTCTATTCTAAATTCTAGAATCTAAATTCTATTTGAACTTTACCAGTCCACAGCACTTGTTTCCAAAATGCATCAGGCTTCTGTAGATGTTCTGATGCATACTTCTGATGTTGAATTCATGATGGGGACTCTAGTAAGTTTTTTTTCTGTTGGCTCTTCCATGAAGGTCTTATGGAACAGTACACCACCACTCCTGAGCCTTCTCCTGCATTGTGGGCATCAAATTTACAGAGTCTTACACAGCTGCTTAGAGTAACCCATGGTTGTTGAGTGTCCACAAGTGTGTGCACAAGGTTTGAAGAGTCAGAGTATTTGTCAAGCTTTAAAATTGGCACCAACTGACATTTACTAATGCCAGTTGTTGCCGTGCATCAGATCTAACAAGCTGATTAAAGTTTGAAACTTTGTAAAAAATAATTTGAGACTTTGGAACTCTTAGGTTGACCAGACCTTTGCACAGTGCCATAATAATGTTTTTATTTTTGTTCAATTTATGGCATAAAAAGTAAATATGCATCAATGTTTGCTGAAAATATTGTGCATTTTTTTCCATGTCCTAGAGAGACTTTTCAATTACAAAATCTGTACAGCGCATGAAGGATCATGGGATATATTATAATATATCCCTCCAGAACTGTAGATTGATGACACGATTTTGACAGCAAGCGTTTTTTGACGCCATCCGAAACAGCCAAACAAACGGCAGCTCTTAAATCCCGTGTGGACAGACGGATTTACTTTAACTTGCAGAAACACTGTGCAGAAAACTCTCCGCACTCACCTGATGCCATGAACATCGGAAAACTGCTTGATTCAGATGCTCGTGTGGACAAGGCCTAACTTGGCTACAAATACTCTCTGCACTCCAGATACAAGTGTAGCTGCAGAGAGTTTTCTCCACAGCTGGGGATATAGTTACAGCTCAGAGTAACCACCCATAAACAAGAACATGTGTTAAACTATTTATAGTACTGATTTTAAGCATTATTTAAAATGTATCATGATACGTATTGTATCATTGCCCCTGTATCGAGATATGTATCGTATGGATAGGTTGTCTGCAATACCCAGCACTAGTGTGGGTTTATTGAGGCTTAGTACAGCTCCAGATTACATGTACAGATTACATGCATGCTCAGGGACATCTTCTGTTTGGAAGTTGGAAGCCTTGGATGCACCATCCTTTATCATCCTTTAAAAACGTGTATGCCTATGCTGAGCACACTCGTTTTCAGCTTCAGCCGAACCTACTTTTCACATTTGCTGGAGCTGAGTATGCGTGTATTCCACTATTTACCACATCTTTGCAGTTGGACCTTGTTAATCTGCCGCCAGCACGTTACACCAATCTCAGAACAGAAACACTCCAACCAATCCCACTACAAAAATCTTCTGTGCAATTTCACCAAAATGTTCCATCCAATCTCACAACAAAACATTCTGCCCAAAACCACAACAAAAGAACACATTATTCAATTCCACACTCTTCTAACAACATAGCTTGAAATTAATTTCCTAGTATTTATGTAACATGTTTTAGTATTTGCTAGATAAGGAGTCTTAATGTTAATAACTGAATGATAAACCTTCAAATGTAGGGCTTGAAACACTAATTATACATTAATATTTGGGCACGATGTTCCAGGAAAAAGCACTAAATTATGTGGACCTGTTTTGAAAAGGGTTGCATCTAGTATGTAGATGTTTTTATTGATGCCTAAGTAACTGTACTGAAACTAATGTAAAGGATCATTATGATTCTAGAAGTCTGGGGCATAAAATGAACATAAACAAAAGCAGCAGTGCTTGTGTACGCAGAGCCATTTTGAAAGAAAGAGAGTGGGAGCACTGCACTAAGCTTTTAATTGGCTCAGGAGGATAAAAATGTAATTAAAGGCAAGATGCAGGGTCCTTATGAGTGACCTAATTAACAGAGCAGCCTTAGTGTTCTACTGCTGTTCTTACAGCTAGAGACAGGGCTTAGAAGTCTATCTGATTTATTTATTTGCTCATTTTACTTGTAAAAGCAAGGGCTTCAAAAGTGCTAGTAACTGAGATGTCCCTTAATTTTAGACCACCTTGTATTTTTTCACTGTCAGACTAAAGCGAATTTGCACTGGATTTTCATGAACATGGTTAAGTGTACACTGATGTATTTTCATCAGAATAGCAAAGTGAGAAATCCTGTAAAGTGGCTCAAAAATTGACATATAAAGGGCTACGCCTCCAGAACAAACTAGTACATACTTTTACCATTAACATCTGCTTGGGTCATACAGTTGTTTTCTCAAAAAATTACTAGAAAAACAGTGAGCAGTGGTAGGAAGGAGCCCTGAGGTAGTGCCTGAAACAACTCCACAGAAAGAACCAAAAAAACACATTTTTATTTCCCACTCATTAAGAAACTTGTATTGTCCACCTTAAAAATCACAACCATTATCTCTGGTGTGATCTGATTACCCAGATATTTTACATTTATTTGAGCAATGACTTTGTGATGTTTGAAGATGTGCAGATAAGATGAATGTTTGTAGCTAGACTTTGCTTTATTTTAATGAAGTGTGATCACTGCAGGGAATAACACCAAGATAGCAAAGAAACACACACTAGGCAATGCAAAATAAAGTACATCGTTTTCATTATTAAAACAGAGTACTACTGAAAGTGGATACATTTTCACTCCTTACATTACATTTAACAGTACCCAAATCTAAATGACAAGGAGTTTCTATTTCTTGTCTACCAGTTGAGTTCCAATGCTTTTGAATTATTTCATTAAATCCCCAGAAGAAGTCTTGCATCTAGGTTAAGATATCTTTTATATTCACTAACATTACCAAGTAGTCAGAGCACTACTTCAGTGTTTTTAAATATTAAACTTCATTTCCTTTCTTTAAATATGTCTGGCTTTATATTTGTTTTAACTGAGTATGAATTTGAAAATGTTTGTTTAATTTCGCTTTATATGTGATCCATATTTTACTCAAAAAATAACAATGCAAATCATGAAGTGAAAACAAGGACTATGTAATACACAGAGGTGGGTAGCAACTAGTTTCATTTACTTAGCTACATTTACTTGAGTAAACATTTACTGAATTTATACTTGGATATTTTCAAATGAGAATACATTTACTACTCTGGTATATAGTATATAGATGTGATTGTGTGTTATTTGCCTCTGTGTCTGTGCCTTGTGATTGGTTGGTCTCTTGTCCAGAGTGTACCCAGCCATTGCGCCCATAGTCACAACATCTAACAAGCAGTTAGCAAGATGTTTCCCTGCCGTTTTCCCTTGTATACTTCTTCTTCAGCTGCTTTTGGAATAGCGTTTTTATTGTCATTTTTTTAAAACAGAAATTATAATGTTTATACTGGATTGGATGCTTTTACTGAATGACTGTAGGGTGGGTTTAGGCTTGTTAGGTTTGTACTAATGACAAGGTAGAACTAGGAAGGACACTTTGTGGAGTTGAGGCTGGACAGTGAAACCTGTACCCTGGAGCAAAAAGGTTCCTGTTTTGTACACCATAACATACAACCTGACATTTTTGGAATGATCTTCACAGGTCTCTGACTTGTGAAAATCCTTTAAAAAAAGTTTCTCATTAAATCATGTTGGTCAAACTGGACACGACTGAAAACCGACTAAGTAGGGTGTTCACACCTTTGAATATGCCCCAATTACTATTTTAGTTTTATAATATTAAGAAAAGGCATGGCAAAACTCCAGACATATCATACCAAGACAAAATACTAGATGCAAGCCAGGAATCATTACAGAACCCTCTCCCAAAGAGCCACTCTGGGGCGACAAAACAGACAAGAAAAGTTGATGGGCATGACAAAACAGGACAAGACCATACCACAAAGGACACAACTACATAAACAAGGCAGGATGGACAAGACATTACAAGCACTAGGGTCTAAGGCAGGGGTGTCCAAAGTCGGTCCTGGAGGGCTGGTGTCTTGCAAAGTTTGGTAGTTCCCTTCCAGAAGCACACTTCCTAAACCTGGCAATTAACAGGTGAATTGTACCAGGTGTGCTTGATTAGGGAAATCACCAAACTGTACTAAAAACCTGCCCTCCAGGACTGGAGCTGGACACCCCTGGTCTAAGGCTACAGGCTAATACTATGGCAAAGGATTAACACTATGGCAAAGGACTAATACTATGGTGAGTGATAAATACTATGACAAATGATGAATACTTAGCTATGGACTAAGACCAACAAGGACTGGGGCATGGCTAAGAACTAGGACTATGGACAAGAAACAATATCAAATGCAAAGGACATAGAACAGGGACCAGAACAAATAACCAGAAACCAAAATCCAGACATAAACTCAGGATTAAGAAACTTAACATGACCATTAAGAGATCTGTCAAAAGCACCAAACAGAACTATGAACTGACAGACATGACCACAAACAAAACTGTAGCAAGACAAGACTAAGACCCAATAGATTCACACCACAAATCAGACAGAAACAGACCAAACACCAACATAAGATGAAGACCTGAATACACAAATCAGAAAACAACACAGGAAAGCTAACAAGAACTGAACATACCCAAACACTGGAACCAGATGTTCACTAAGACAGGACAGACTGAAGAAAAGAACAATGACACCCTCAAGACTAAGAACATGGAAATAAGGTGTATACAAAACAACCATGAGAACAGAGAAAAAGACCTGACTTGACTAGACCACAGAACAAAACAAGAACCAGGAAAGTAATATGTCATACACAGGACTGAACAGAAAAAGGAACACAAAATGAACAAGAAACCAAATAAACTCTCCAACCAAGGAAAATTACAAAGAATAAAGACAGAACTGCTCTTAAGAAAAAAAACTATGACCAAGGACACTGACAGGGACAAAGCCAAAGACAAGAAGGCACAAGCACAGAGACATACTAAGAAATTCTCATGGACAAGATCATGAGGCACTAATGACACAAGTCTAAGACACAAAGGGTTAAACCTGAACTAGATCAGACATGGAAACCTAGGACAATGAAAGAACATTGTAAACGCCTATACAGACTAGAACAGGATGAGAGATCTACAGACAAAACTAGCACATAATTGGAAAAGCCAGAAACACAGACCTAAGGACAAAACATTACTAATCACACTAAATATGGAAATGGAGCAGAACTCTAAACACTAAAACAGGCTGGAACTGGACTAAACTTTACATTTGAAATACATGAATTTACCCAAATAAACCAAATACAAACTCTACAAAAAAACACAAACGTCTTGCTCCATGTGCTCAACCGCTCTTTGACGACACACTCTGGACCCACACTCTGGGATACGCCCACCATCTTGGAGCTGCCGAAAGTGGAACCATCCAGCAAAGCAGCACAGGTCGCAACTGATGACATTTACAGATCTGATTTTGAAGGATTTTAAGAAATCCTAATTATTAAATTATTAAGCCTAATAATTTTAGCATTTCAGTGTTGCTAATGTTGACATGTAGATGGATGATTGACATTGCAGTAACAAAAATGAAAAACTCATCTTTTCTCAGCCAACAATAAACTTTTGTTCCTTTTATTTCTGTTAAATTGAGCTTTTTCCAGCTTGTATGATACACTAGGATGTAATGTAATGTAACAAATGGCTGAAAAAGTTTGTCTGGATGCAGCGACGCCATTTATGTGAGAGATCATTGCCACTGATCTGTCTTTGCTTTGCGTTGCTTTTCCAACTGTTCATTGCTGCAGTAAACAGTACATTTAAATTCAACTAATCATTTGGGGATGTCGTCTTTTTGTACTGAATTATACTATTAGCAAATGTGTTTTCATGTTTTTAGATAGGCCGCCCCATTTAAGCAAGTCGCACCCAATACCAGGTTTGTAAAATCAAAATATAAGCTGCGGTCTATGTTATGTTAACTATGGTATGTACTAACAACCAACACGAAACACCTGCTGGACATGGGGAGGAGTTACTAATGAGGTACAGATGAAGAGAAGGCAGGGAAAAACACCTTTTTTTAAATGATCCCAAATGAAAGCATGTTCTGCTGGACAGGCCAGGTGTTCATCCCACATGCAGCAAAGTAATAAACATCCCTTCATTCCAGTTCAGGTAGTTGAAGTTCACATCACTTCCTCTTCCAGAGCTGTAAGAGGTCCATACCCTTCAATTTACCATCAATGTGAAAGGTGCCTGTTTTGCTCAATCACACAAAATCTCATGCATCTTTAATGCAACTCTTTCCATAGGAAACCTCATGACTGGAGAGCAGGCTATTGATTTTAGAGTGAAGTAAGAAGTGCTTTACTGCTGCAGTCCTCATAACTGTAAATGGAACTGATGTAATGGAGGAGTAGAAGTACCATTATTTGTGATATCCTGACCTGGACTGTGAACACCAAGGCACTCAGCTGAGCAGAAGCGAGTGCATAATTGATAATGCTAAGCAGGATTGACTGCACCGACCCCTTTCGAACAAAGTCGTTTATTCAGTGCTTAACTTTTTTGCTGCTCAGCTCGAGAAGCGTCTTATCTATGCAAAACCCAACTGAGAACTGAGCGTTAGCAGTGAGATAAAGCATTCAACACGCAGCATCTTCTCTGACCTCTCACCTTCTTTCTTAAGAGAACATTTTGCTGCCAGGTGCTTCCAACAGGGGTCAACAAAGCTCTTGGCATTTTTGTACTTGACTACGTCCAGCTGCAGAACCAATAGACATTAGTATTTCTTAGACGAGCTTCACAAATTCCATGGACTATTTTTTGGCTCTGTGGTGGCTCTGTGGTTAGATCTATTGCCTTACAGTAGTAAAGTCCTGGGTTCGGTTCCCAGCAGTGCAGTTTGATTTCAGACTCTACGAATGACCAACTACCTGACCTGTGGAAAAACTAGAAGAAGTTGTGAACATCACTCCTTATGAAACCAGGCCTGTAGTATTTAAGTCTGAGTTTATTTGGGACCTTTAGCAACTTTCGGTGCAGTTGTTTTTCACCACCTGCACCAGAATCGGAATACTGTGTTTACACATTTTTACTTAGTGGTCTTCTCACTTTTGTTGCCAGAGGTTTAGACATTAATGGCTGTGTTGAGTTATTTTATACAAGTTATATGTTATACAAGCTGTACTGTACCTGACTACTTTGTATCAAAGTCTCATATCTTCAGAATTGTCCCATGAAAAGACATAAGGAAATATATACAAAAATGCAAGGGGTGTATAAACTTGTACATTTTATAGCAAACATTTGTGCAGATATATATTTACATTTGTATTCATTACATTGTGTGTGTTTTCCTGCCTCCATGCAGCTTCTTTGTCCAGTCAAGTCAATTTAATGTATTAGTCAACTTGCGTTGCCCAAAAACAGCTTTACAGAATCCAGATCTGGGCCCCTAATGAGCCAAGGGCATCAGAGGCGAAGGAAAAACTCCTTTGGAGGAAGAACCAAAGGGCAAAGTAGAACCAGACTTACACCAGATGACAACAACAACCAAAGAGTCTTGGTTTCTAGAGGTGGGAGAATGAAGCCTGTAGTGACAGATCCAGCATATTTATTACAAAGTACAGGGAGACGCCAATGGTCTCTGAGATGCAAAATGGAGGCCCCAATGATGGATGAACTGGTCATTGGAGACATGAAGGACCAGTGGACTGTGATGACTGTCGCTGGAGTAAGTGGGGCTGTGCATGTGGCCAGTCCTCAGCAGAAGTGAGTGGAGAAACCTTCACTACTGAGCGAGTTTTTCAGCCATTTCAGTGGTTCTGGCTGAGGGTCAGTTGTGCATAAGGGTGTGTGTGTGTTTGTGTCTTTTCTGAGTCAGTGTGTGTGGGTGCTATAAAAATAGCTCCCCCTCGGGCTTGCACCTGTTGGCATTGTTTTGTGTTCCACAGCAGCAGACAGACAGTGGCAGTGAGACAGTCCATTACTTCAGCCAATCAGTGAGTCAGAGAAAGGCTGCAAATTAGGACGTGAACAGAACTTCCATTAGAAGATCGTTTGAAGGGTGTGGAGGTTGACAAAGCTTGGTTTTGGCTTTAACTGTCCACCTGCTGCTTTTTCCCTTTCTTTGGATTTTTTTTTGCTTCAACACATCTATTCTGAGAGAGTGCAGTGAGAGGAGGCCTAATGAGGAGGCCATAAATACAGCAGAAATCACAGCCCCCCGCTTATCAAAGGTCACACCATTAATCCTGCTCTTCTCTCAGCACACACAGCCGTGTCTCGCTCTCGCTCTCTCTCTCTCTCTCTCTCTCTCTCTCTCTCTCTCTCTCTCTCTCTCTCTCTCTCTTTCTTTTTGCTGCTCTCTCTCCCTCTCTGGTTTAAACCACGACTCAATTGCCATTTTCTTTCAAGCACTCTTCCTCTTTCCTTTCATCTCCGTCGTTTGTAGCGCTGTAGTTTATTCGCTGCAGTTGGCCCGTCTCCCCCTTCCTCCCTCACTATCTCCCTCCAATCCTCCTTCTCTCTAGGTGTTAGTAATTCTTTCTCTCTTTTGCTCTCCTCTCTCATTCTATCCCCTTCTCTTCCCCTAGCACTATCTTTCTTTTCCCTTTTTTCTTACTTACTCACGCTGTCTCTTCTTTCCCTCTAACAATCTCTATTTTAAAAATTTTCTTTCTCTCTCTTTCTCATCACTGTCTTTATCTTTTTGCACTTTTCTCCCCTGCTCGCTCATTTTCTGACCCCCTTTTCTCTCTCTCTTTCTCACTCTCTCTCTCTTCTCTTCTCTTAGACCCCTCTCTCCTTTCTTCCCCTTTCCTCACTCACTTTCTCCCTCCAATCCTCCTTCTCTCTTGCTGTTAGTAATTCTTTTTCTCTTTTTCCTTCCTCTCTCATTCTCCCCCTCCTCTTCCCCTACCACTATCTTTCTTTTCTTTTTTTTCTCTCTAACGCTCTCTCTCTCCTCTTCCACTCTAACAATCTCTATATTCTCTTTTTTACTTCTTTCTCTCTCTTTGTCGTTATCTTTTTTCACTTTTCTCCCTGCTCTTTCATTTTCTGAACATTTTTTCTCTCTCTCTCTCTCTCTCTCTCTCTCTCTCTCTCTCTCTCTCTCTCTCTCTCTCTCTCTCTCTCTTT
>JBBIGC010139774.1:0-20000 GCA_037576955.1 Lepidarchus adonis | reverse complement strand
CACTCTTTATTTCTCTGCACCCCGCCAACCCTTCCCACCCTGCCTACTCACTCTCTCCTTCTCTTGCTCTCTCTCTCTCGCTCTCTCTCTCTCTCTCTGTTTCTATCTCTCTCTCTCTCTTGCCCTAATGCAGAATCACAGGACTGCGTTTGCCTCGACCAGCTCTGTGTTTTCTTTCAGCTTTTGCTTAGAAGGGAACAGCTTGATACAAGCTAACTGTCTCCAGGACAAAAAAAAATTCTCATGTGCAAAATGCAACATGAAGCTTACATTTTCTGTGTAGTGTAAGCAAAGTAGAAAAGACTGGCTCAAAAACTCGCTCAAAGCAACCTTATGTAACAATTTTATCTCCAAAATCATTCTGACTTGTAATGCAGAGATTGGCATATCTGCCATTGTCATTGTGTGACAAAAACAGTTGGTCAAGCACTGTGTAAGTTTGGTGTGACGTGTTTGGTGTGCCGTCTCTCTAGAAATACATAGCGCTTTGTGGTACCACGTAACATAACATGAGAGACTAGCTCCATGTTCTTGGTATAGACATCATGGCAGAAGAGAAGTGGGAAGAGCCACTCACTCTCCAATTTGTGTAAAACATTGTTAAACATCTTCCTTGTCAGTTGACATGGCTTCTGATGCTGTCTTTGCTACTTTTGTAAAGAGCTCAACAATAAATCATTTTTGCATTGCAAGATCTGCCTGTTTATTTATATTCCATGTTCTCCAATTTTGATGATTTTAATAATATTAATAATTAAATCTAGTCATGCAGATCTGGAGCTCTACAAATGGCATCCAAGCTTTTAGTCCAGAAAGAGTCGAGTACATTTTATTTATATAGTGCTTTTTACAACTGTCATTGTCAAAAAGGAACTTTATAGAACTGAGGTTCAATCCCTTAATCAGCAAACCAAGGGTGACAGAAGCGAGGAAAAAACATTAGGAAGAACCAAGGCTCAGGATGGGAACCTTTCATCCTTTCTTCCTTTCGTCGACACTAGATAACAACAATAAAAATAAAAGCAAACTGTCTCATTTTCTAGAGATGGCAGGTAGAACCTATAGCCTATAAAACCATATTAAAAATAGGGCCTGGCTATAAATACATTTCAAAGAAAATAATTGTGTGGAAACTGAAATATTTATTAAAAAAAAAAAAAAATACAACTAGGCATTCTGTATCTGCATCAGCTTCACTGTATCAGTGGGGCAATGGTGTAAAGTAAATTACATTCCAGTATAATGAGCAAAAAATAACAATTGCAAAAAATACCAAACATCACATGTCAGGGCTTTGAATTTAATGGAAGGATTTAAAACTTCTTTGATATGACAACCATTGTAAAGAATTGCCATAGTTTAGACTAGGTCTACAGTTTGGCCTTAGCGCTTTCCTTGTGCAATAGTACAATACTACCCAATGTGAGCATCGGTTTGCTGATTTAACAGAACTGACAATTAATGTTCTCCTCCAAAAGTGTTGAGCTGTGCCATGATATGGGGTGAAGCTTCAAATGACTTGGAGGAAACACTTGCTCAAATTCATGCATTCAGCTTGGTAGAAACAGGTGATCGAGACACCTGGAATTGAATATGACTACATTGGAGAGAACAGTGTAATATAGCTTCCACAATTATTTCCACCCCTGGTTAAGATGTGTTATTAGGCTTCAGGTATGTTTTTTTTCATGAGAAATATAGGTTTACAATACAAAACAAGAGAAAAATCCAACCTTAATTTGAAGTACAGTCAAACCTTGTTCACTCAGCCCTTTTGGTCCGGGCCTGAAATCTGGCGAGAGGCAGAGTTGGTGAGCTATCTTAATGGATTGAAAAGTGAAGACCCCTGCACTTTCAACACAAATGACTCAATTCACTACGCTGGGCTTTGCCTTGAAACGACACATCCAACCATTTGAGTACCGAAAATCGAAGAGATAAAACCGTTACGCTTCAGCCTCAGCATGCTTCCCCAAACACAAGCGTTTTTACTCACTTCTGATGTTCCGCCATTTTAGCTTTTGGCTGAGATCATGTCGCCGCCCGACGACAGGCTGATGAAATCGAGCAGTAAAAGCTTCAGCAATATCCAGCTGCATCCTTGTCCAGTTATTGCTGCGACAGATGCAGATTTCCTTTTTTTGCTCGCCAGTCATCGAATGCAACTTTCATTTATTTTTGGATCTAATTCACAAACTGAGTTTGAAAACTTAGAATCGAAGCCGGTCATACCAGCTGAGGTGGCGCGTAGATGGGACCAACCAACCAGCCGCCAGTCAAACAGCGGGGTTTCCTATGTTGACACTATTCAAAATGGAAAAGACAAAAGAACTTTTCGGTCAATTAAGGCAAATGTTTGTTGACCTTCATGTGTCAAATAGCTACTCTTCCAAATCTGTTCTAAACCTGCATCTGCAGTCAAAAGAATAATAAAGAACTTTAAAACAACTAGAACAGTGACAAACAAGGCTTATCTTGCCACCACACACAGTGAGGAGAATTGTAAGAGAAGTTTAAAAAAATTCCTACACTCACTGTTAGAGAACTGCACCAAAGAGTGGTATCTTGTGGTCACAAAGTCTTCATAACCATAAGCTTTTTGGGAGACATCCAAGGAATCTACAATCTCACACACAAACACCTGGAGTTTACTAAGCAGGATGAGTATGCGAAAAAGCACATCATGCCCACTGTAAAGTATGGTGGAGGATCTGTGATGCTGAGGGGCTTTTTCTCGTCCAAAGGCCCTGGGAAACTTGTTAGGCATCATGAACTCCTTGAAATACCCAGACATTTTAAATCTGCTGGCCTGAAGATGGCCCTTCACTAGGTATTCCAGCAGAATAATGACCCTAAACATATGGCAAAATGGCTCAGCAGACACAAAATCAGGCTCCTCCCATAGCCATCTCAGTCCCCAGAAGTGAACCTTGTGAAATGTTATAGGAGAAGATTAATCGCTGTCTAAAGGGGGTTCAATAATTGTGGCACACATGATTTCATGTACAAAATATATTTCTTAATGTGAGTCTGTGTGTGTTTTGGGGGAAAATGTATTAGAATGTTCTTTATTTGCCTAGCAACACATTTTAACCAGGGGTGCCAATAATTATGAGCGCTGTAAAATTGGTATGAATAGTACAATACACAGTAAACCGACATCTTTTCAGTTCCTCTTTAATATGCTTTATTAATATTCTGCTGCAAATCAATAAAAGTACCTGTACGCCTCCCCCATTATTTACTGTGTTTTTCTGTTATTTCCTTACACTGTCCATGAACCACAGAACACGTCTAATGGGAGTGAGTCACATAAACGGCTAATGAGAACTCCTCTTTCTGTTTGGAGTGAAAGCTAAACCTCTGCCTCTCTGTGTTCATGCATGAATTTGTTCTTTTTTATTGTGTTGTACTTTAATAACCTTCCTCCATTCATGTATCCATTTCTCTTTCATAAACACGCAGTGGCATGCACAGTCCCCCCCCCTCTGCATTTCAGCAACACACCCACAGATTTTCATTCATATCACAGCCTCTGCTGCGCTGCTGTCCCTCATAGAAATGGAACCCATCCAGACTCTACCTTTTCCAGCAAAAAGCCCCCAAAAAAACATGGATTTGGATTCGACAGGGTGACCAAAGCTGCCCATGCCGGCACATTTGCAGTCAGACCATGTCCGATCTGAGCTTAGAAGCTCAGTGTCGTGACTGCCGCTCAAACGTATGCGCCCTACCCCCAGAATCCCCCTCCCTATCCTCGTTCCCTGGAACATGTGCTATCATCAGAGTGTTTTTCTGAACTCTGCATAGAGTACTTCACATGCATCTAGGCTAGGCATGTGCATTTTGATTTTAATTAGGGGTAAGCATCACATCTTTTAATACTGTTATGGCTGATGCTCTTTACAATTCTGTTATCAAGCTAAAGACCTAATTGGCTCAGACATATGGTTAATTGCAATTGAATGCTTTATGTGGATGTTGTTCATACTTGCACATCTAAATACTATAAATAACAAATATGTCTTTGTTGAACCATCCTTCAAAAGGTACTTTAAACTAGGGGTGGGCGATATGGGAAAAATATATCATGATACTTTGAGAATGTTTTTTTTTCGATACATGAAAATAAAGGAAAAAGTATAATAAGTGCAAATGGGTTGGTTCTCAGAATTCTAGTTTTCTTGAATTTGAATTTGAAATTAAAAGGTTTTTACATATGGATGATGTCACAAAATGCTTCAGTAATCATATTGTGTTCACAATTTATCCTGATACAGATTGTCATATTGCCCAGCACTACTTCAAATGCCCATTTTTACAGCATCATTAAGGTGCTAATTCGGAGCTAATTCTAGTGTTGGTTTGCAGTTGGTTTAACTAAAAGATTTAATTTGCTTTTTCCATGGGCTAGAGAGCCGTATACCTTTCCACGTCCCTAACTGCACTAGAGTCAAGCACAATTTTCTGTTCATACTTAAGCTCCTGATTTTCTTCATCTAAATGCTACACACATTTTTAAAATGGCAATCACAAAGTTACTTTTGTTGGCCATAATAATCCTACATCTAGCCACTGAGTGGTTATTGGTTTTAACTAGCAAAGAAGCAAAGTAATGGCGCCAGTCTGGAACTACTTTTTCTAGCTAAGAGACTGTTCTTTGGCTGACATACCATTTATTGGTGAAGTGGTTCTTCAGTGACAGCATTTCAAGGAACCCATTTTGGCACCTTACTACAGCTGGTTGATTTTCCACATTGCTGTGTTGGTTTTTATGTACCATGACAGTTAAGTGTAGACCGACCTGTTGATTTAGTTCCTCCACAAGGTTAAAATGAGGATTGTTATGCGTTTTTGTGGTGTTACCCATATAGTTAATTTGAAGAATTCCCTTTGCTATCTGCACTCAGGAACTCAGATTCTTAGACCTGTTAGTTAGGGGATAACAATGCCATAGTTGTCCTCCTTGCACTCAGACAAGCTTATAAGTAACTAGGAGTTACTTTAGCCCTAAAGCATAATATTTCCACCCCCATGCTTCACAGTGGGTATGGTGTTCTTGGGATGCAAGTCAGCATTCTTCCCCCTCCAAACAAGGCTAATAGCATTTATACCAAAGAGTTCCATTTTGGCCTCATCTGACCACATGACATCCATCTTCTGGCAAACTATAGACAGGCCTGCACATGCGCTGACTTAAGCAGGGGGTCCTTTCGAGCGCTGCAGGATTTTAATCCATGACGGCGTAGTGTGTAATAATAGTAACATTTGTTACTGTGGTTCCATATCTTATAGTAGTGGCCTGTCTCTTATTGATGCCCATTTCCAATAAATGCCGGGTTGTGTCGCCAAAAATAGAAAAGAATTAGGAGGTATGTGAATTTGACTTTTGACACTCAATTTTTAAACCTATTTTTTGGTTTCTCTCTCAAGCCTCTTGTGTAGGTGCATCAGCTGAAGTGTGATGTCTGCGTGAGGGCGAAGGTGTTATCTCCCTCCTCACGTTCAGGACAGAATCAATACGACAGGAAAGTTTTGATTTATCTAGCACTGCGTGCTCTTACAGCGATTAGAAAACTAACAAAGCATGAGGCAAAGGCATGATTAGTGGCCTCTGCTGAAGCTGGAAGGACACACACCAGCAGCACGATAAGAGCCTGTGTGAAAAATTCAGTTTTATCTTCACCTCCAAATCTCTCAAAGTGATGGTGGTATAAATTTTACATGCTCTCTCTCGCTCTCTCTCCTCACGTTCTCTCTCTCTCTATCCTCTCGATTTCTGGCTCCTTCTTCATCTTTCTTTTTCTTTTCTTCCACTTATCCCTGCTCTCTCTCTCTCTCTCTCTCTCTCTCTCTCTCTTTCTCTCTCTCTCTTTCTTTCTCTCTCTCTCTCTCTCCTCTTCCCACTCCCTGTTTTTCTTCCCATTTCTGCTCCTTATGTGCCAGTCTTGGGGTAAAAATAGATTTCAAGTGTGAACACTGAAATGAATGAATGTTAATCCTCAGCAGTTTCCCCTCATAGTGCAGTACAGAAATGAGCAGCTCTGACAGAGATACTGCCTCAGGAAGTGTTATTGCACTTGCTGTTAATTGCCAATCACAAACCCCCTCAACAAAATACTGAATTAATGTCAGGCTGCTTCATTGTTCGTCATCCTTCTTGCAATGTGCGAATTTGTACCGTGGCACTCTTTTCCCAGTACCCTGGTCAAAGGTGGTCTCCTTCTGTCATGGTAAGGGCTCTAATTGGTATATCTCTTTATGGTGGGTATTTGTGTCAGCTGTGGGGCCATTTTAGTGTCCTCTTAGTGCAGTGATTCACTCTTTAACTACCAGTCTCTATGTGTAGGTGCAGCAGTGTAATAACTGCCATTGGTGGAACTAGATTGTGTGTGAAAACATTGCCTAAGTTTTGCCAATTTGAACCCTAATCTACATTACACCTGACTTAATGGTAGGGTAAACAAATCAAGTGTTCTGTGTGTTCTGTGAGCCTAACTTAAAAATAGAGGCTGGTATGACTCATGGGCTTGTTTCTTTCAGTGAAATTGTTTGGCTCTTGTTATCAGCCATTCTTACACAAGAGAAAGTGTGAGACATACAGACCAAGTCTATGTCCAGTACTGTCCAGCATTATATTTGACCAGAAATGCCCCAAGTATAACGTGTGTTTAAATATATTCTGGATAATATCTTTGGGATGATTATTTATCAGACCTTACGTTATAACTCTTTTTAATATTCAAATACCAACATTTGGTAATATAGTCTAAGTCATACATCATAAGTTGTGAAACACAAAGGATGTGCAGGGTGTGCTAAGTGTCATTCTTTCTTTTCTTTTAGTAAGCGGTAGTGTTTTGCTCTCTTCTAAAACTTCTGTTATTTTTTATATTGTTATTTTTGTATATTTCTTGGTACACACACACACACACACACAAAAGCAGGTAGCCCTGTTAGTGACTGTAATGGGCTAAACAGGAACAACATGCCAGAAACAGTATTTTTATTCCCATAATGCTGGTTTAATATTTAGGTTTCTTTTCACACTAATGCAGACACATATACAAACCTACAAGAGGTTTCAAAGGTTATTGGTATATGGGCAGACCAATGTTATTGGTATATTGACAGACCTATGTTCTTAACAACAAAAAAAGGAAACTTTTATAATGTCAGTTTCAACTCAAATTGACTTGTTTTAGTTCTTTTTGTTACTACCTTTAATGGTATAACGCCTTTATTTTTACTTTATTTTAGTTTTATAGAAAATGTGACAGTCAACAAATGCATCCGGGTTTTCCCAAACAGAAAACCCTGAATGACTAGTGAAATCCAGGACTCATCAGAGCTCACAACTCCGCCTTCAGGATGAGGGACAGCTCACTGTACAGCACTGCCAGAGCAAATCTGAGGAGAGGAAATAATCAAGTTAAGGAGGCCTACAGGGAAAAGGTGGAGGGTTATCTGCTAGAAAACAACCCACAGCAGATGTGGAGGGGCATCCAGGCCATGACCAACTACAGAGGTCACAGCCCCTCACTCTCCAGCAGCAGCAGCAGCAGTGACACTCTGGCAGAAGAGCTGAACTTTTTTGCCTGCTTTGAGACAAACACAAACCAAGAAACACTGCCTCTCCAAAATCCCAACATCTCCTGCACCCATACTCTCTCCCTCCAGGAGTATGAGGTGAAAAAAATTCTAAGAACAGTGAACCCCAGGAAAACCGCAGGACCTGACGGCATCCCCAGGGTAGTGGTCCCCAGCAGACCAGCTGACAGGGATCCTCACCAAGTTGTTTAACTTATCCCTGACACTCGCGACTGTACCATGTCTGAAGGCCTCCACCATTATCCCCATCCCCAAAAATCAGCCATATACAGTCTGAGTGATTATAGACCCATAGTGCTCACGTCTGTAATCATGAAGTGCTTGGAGATACTGGTCTCCAAACACATCAGGGACTGCCTCCCCTACTCATTGGATCCACGGAGGACACAGTCACTGTAACAATACACAAAGTGCTGAGTCACCTGGAGAACTGGCAGAGCTATGTGAAAATGTTCTTTGTGGACTACAGCTCAGCTTTTGACACAATCATCCCGGACATCACTAAACTGACTCAACTGCAGCTCCCCATCTCCACCTGCATCTGGATTAAACAATTCCTCACAGAACGCCCATAATCCGTCAGGATCACACTCAGCATTGGCTCCCCTCAGGGCTGTGTGCTGAGTCCTCTACTGTATGCCCTTTATACCTTTGATTGTATATCAAATATACGAATGATACCACAGTCGTTGGGCTCATCTCAGATGGGGATGAGACAGCATACAGGGCTGAGGTAGAGAAACTGACTCTATGGTGTTCACAGAACAACCTGAAACTAAATGTCCTTAAAACAAAAGAACTGATTATGGACTTCAGAAAAACAGACAAAACCACACTCCTCTGCTCAATTTGTGGAAACTGTCTACACCTTCAGGTTCCTGGGCACCCACGTTTATTCCGATTTCTCCTGGACTCACAACACTAAGGCCTTGGTGAAGAAGGCTCAGCAGCGGCTGCATTTCCTGCAGGTTCTCAGGAAAAACAATCTGGACAAGAAGCTGCTGCTGGCCTTCTACCACTCCTCAGTGGAGAGTGTCATCACTTACTGCCTGGGTGTGTGGTACATAGGCTTTACAGCCGAGGACAGAAAGGCCGTGCAGAGGGTTATTAAAACTGCCCAAAAAATTATTGGTTGCCCTCTGCCCTCGCTGTATGACATATCCAGAACCCACTGCCTCAGGAGAATTAAGGCCATTACAGGAGACTCCTCGCATCCTGCACACTACCTGTTTGACCTGCTGCCCTCTGGAAGGCGCTACAGATCAATCAGGTCTCACACCACCAGACTGACACACAGCTTATTTTCCTGGGCCATCAGGACATCAAATAACCCATAACACAACACACAATTAATAAACTAAGAAACATGTATATACCACCACCACATTCTATTTTATTTCTTCATGTTCATCTCTCTAAATTTTTCTTGTTTTTAAATTATTTCAAATTCTAAAATTAAATTTGATTGTTTTTCTTTATTCTGTTGATGCACCGCTGCTTGGGTGAAGCACCCACAATTTTGTTGTACTCCTGTACAATGACAATAAAAGCCTATTCTATTATTCTAGATGGCGAGTGACTTTGTTTGTAGACTGATGGAAGAAAGTTAATTCTTAAATAGTTTTTCTTCCATGTCAGTTAGGTTTTTCTTGCTCCTTTTGCAGTAAGACGGTAATGTGAAACTTGCTTTAACTTTGTACTACTTCTGTAGAATATAATCTTATTAGTATGGTGTGCAAAAACATGGAGTCCTCTTTTTTTTGGGGTGGTGGGGTTGGAATCTTGAATTATTTATGCTATTATTTGAAATAGTACTTGGTTAAAATCCTCACATTGCAATAGCAAAATGCGTTGTCTGTTTTTAGTAGCCAGAATAGAAATGGACACATAAAAACATGACCTTTTTAGCAAATGTGTAGCTAGCTGGCTTATTTTTTGTGTCATAAAATGTAACACTGATCACATGGAATGATCTAAATAAATGGCTGGTCATGGGGTGGGAACAGAAATGGTCTGATACTGATTCTGGTCAACTATGGTTATGCACCTCTACAATATAATGATTTGATTATATTGTCCATCTATATAATGCACTTCATCCAGCCATGCATACCAGGCTAAAGCAGATCTGTCTGCTGACCTGTAGTTGGCTGGGACAATGCAATGAGGTAGTAAATATTGTGCTCTGGCCAGACGAGCCTTATTTGACTGGTATTATAACTGCTGTTTAAACAGTTTGGCATGTTTTATTGTCTTGTAGCCTGATACACTTGTTATTGCGGAGTCTTGCGAGCTGGTGTGTTGCTGTGTTTGTGAGTTGTTCAGGTCTGATAGTGTGCTTATTTATTTTTGCCAACTACCGATCCAATCACCTTCATTGAATAAAAAGGTTTAATGGTGGGTCTGCAGTGTGCGTCATGTCTGCTGAACAGGGTGCCTGCAGGAGTGTGTAGGAAGCCTCTCTGCCTGATATAGACCTAAGAAACAATACTAGGGAGAGATGTGTATTTCTGAACCAGTGATTCATAGCTGGTGCATGTTAAAGGGCTCTGCCTCTTGGTCACCCATTCATTCACCCGTTTACTGGTTTCTGATTTTAAACATCAGCTTACTCATTCACCGGATTCTCCTTTAAACCTCAGGTCTGTAAACTCGCAGATCAGCCATAACATTAACACCACTGACAGGTGAAGTAAATAACATGGGCTCTCTAGTTATTTCATTACAATGGCACCTCTTAGTGGGGTGGAATATATTAGACAGCATAGTGAACAGTCAGTTCTTTAAGTTGACATGCTGGAAACCAGAAAAATGGGTGAAAGTAAGAATCTGAGCCACTGGATCTTATTGTGATAGAGAAGTGTAAGAACATGTAGTGAACCATGGTTTGAGATGTTTTGGCAGCACAAAGTGCAGTTACACACTATTGGCAGGTGGTGTTAATCTTATGGCTGAAAGGCTTAATTCACTTGCCTGGTGAATAATAGACACATTGCCGTGGTGCAGGAGATATTTATCAGTTTCCCGTAATATACCAAATGTTTATGATTGATAAACATGATACAATGATTCACCACACCAGATGCACTGAATAATACAGAATGGATGAATAATGTTAGGGGTGACAGTAAAGCCTGTATACATGTAATGCACAATAATACAATTAGATTCTGTTTGTATTTCTATACCTTTTTCAGTCTTATGTATGGTTTTTCTTTTCTTTTCTACAGCTAAAATTTCACAAATTTTTATTCTTAGGTTAAAGTCCAGGAAACAGAAAACAAAAGTTTCTCACATTTTAAAAATTAATGAGCTAGATGTATTCAGGATTTGCTGCATCCAAACCTTTATACTAAAATGGTACTTCTTACAAAGACAAACTCAATTTGATCCCTTTCAGGAGGAACTGCTCAATGTACTACAACATAATGGCTGAAATACACTGATCACCCATAACATTAAAACAACCTACCTGATACTGTCTTCCCCCCTAGCTGCCAGAGCAGTTCTGACTATGGTTAACTGTTTTCTACTACTACTACTACTACTACTACTACTTCTGTGGTACTGGATCACACAAGCAAGCCTTTGCAACCCCACATATATATTATATATATTTCTCCTGCAGTAATATGTCATTGGTGCCAATGAACCCATAAACAGTTTGCCGGTTGTACTTTCCTGGACCACGTTTTGTAGCTTTTCATACTGGGAACACCACAGAAGACCTGCCGTTTGGGAGATGCTCAGACTAGTTCGTCTAGCCGGCACAGTTTGGTCCTTGTGAAAGTCACTCAGATGCTCATGTATCCTCAGTATTTCTGCTTTCAACATCAACTTCAAAAACTGACTGTTCATTTGCTGTGTACTGTTTCCCACCCATTCACAGATTCCACTGTAATGAAATGTCAAAATAACCAATGTTGTTTACTTCACTTATCAGTGGTTTTAATGTGGGATTGGAAACGCACCAACTATCAGTAAGGAACTTTAAAAAAAAAAACAACAGCTGCTCTGAAAGAATGAAGTGGTTTAAACATTGATCAATGACCGTTAAACTTTACCCTCTATTTCAATTTCTGAATGTAGTAACGAATGGCACGTTTGATTTCTTAAAAGTGAATGGTAAATAGGTTGAAGGTTTAAAGCTGTATTTAAAAAAAAAATAGTAAAGAAAATCAAGCAAATTGACTTTTATTGTTTATTTTTGGCTCTAAATGAGATTACAGTCTTACTACAAGTCTGTTGTGACACACCTTATTGTGTAAAAGTCTACAAAATGGCACTACACACATGGTTTAAAGCCATTTATGTCTGCATTGTGTGTTTTTCTGCCAGCAAAGACTCATGTTAACACAATAAAAGCAACAAGAAAGATTTGTAAAAAGTCATTGCTATGTTGTAAGCTGGTTACAAGAACACAGGTTTGGTTTCAGATTTCCTCTTCATGCCTCCAGCCATTGCATGGGTGTGTGAAACTCCAGCAGCACCTGGTTAATGTAAGGAAGGAGTGATTGATGCCAAACCAGGGATTTGATGGCAACTACCAGTAACACTGGGCTTCCCTGAGGAGAGGTCTGGAAATGGCGAAGCCAACACATTGACACATAAAGTCAGTGTTTACTGTGTTAGTGTTATTTAAAGGTTTGCTAATAGTAATTTTTTGTTTAATTTGAAAAATCTATCAAATATAACAGTTTTGCACAGTGCAAACTGTCCTGGTGTTTAACAATCATGCTACCAATTGAACTACCATAAAGCAACTCTTTCCACCATTTTCCCTCATTAAACACTAAATAACTGATCAAACACTACACAGTGCATTGCTCCCCATGAAACACGCTATCTGCTACAACGCTCTAGTTTTTTAGTGTCAATACCGGACAAATTATGGAGGGATACGCTTCTTCTCTGATCTAAAGATTTAAATGTGGCTGGGGCAGCTCAGCCGAGCCTTTTTTTTGCTACCTAGCTGCTGCAAAGTTCAACTTCAGCGTTCACCCATGTTTCCTGCACTCAGTTGAGCAGCGCCACCCATAGGAGAAAAGCAGTAGCGATGCCGTGAATCAAATGGATGCCGAATGTTTATTCATTTAAATATTGATATTGCTGTCGGCGTATTTATTATTGTATCCCATGAGCAAGGACAACGATTTATTGCCATATCAATATTTTGGCCCACTCCTAGTATCGCCACTCTGGCATGACTGACTCACTCCAGAGGAATTACTGCACAAAAATAATTTTGTTGGTTTGTAGTGAATGCTAAAACAAGCGCAATGTTACCAATTAGCTAGAAAAACCCACATCACCAAATAAAAACATTTGTTCACACTGTTTTCACACCTCATGAGTTTGCTTCCCTGGGCTATAGCCTCCTCTTTGCCCAACACCGGTGTACCTCCACCCATTTACAGCGTTGCTATAAGATGTTTTTGACACCATTTAGGGTAGCCAATCAGAATAGAGGTAAATTGCATATATTAGTCTTGGTATACAAGTTATTCCAAAAACATTCCTCTGTGCACCTGTGGACTGATCGCTAAGGCTTGTTTTGAGCTGGGCTCAAGGGCTTTTCATGGTCCATTTAGGGCACTTATCATCCTAAATCCTCTCCCTGTTTGGAGATGTTGGACATGTGTACGATTTTGGGAGCGGTGATTATACCGGCTTACAAATACAGGGCGCCAGGTCTTGAGGGATTCAATACGAGCTTCTTATACACTTGCTTGTCCTTTCCAAGCGGCCGATTGATCTGCAACCCACAGGAAGTAGGGAGGGAGTTGCAGCAGGAGCATTGATGCAGCACTGAAAGGATGCTGATGGAACACTAAGGATGAGTCAGGCCCCAGTGTGTCAGTCACTGGGGCTGTGAATAGAGTGGTGGAACTCTGCAGTGCTTTGGCAAATCGATAGTTCCTATATTCATGCACACTGTGGGGTTGCCTGCCTTTATACCTGTTGCTGACTCCTACTGTTACTATCCTAAACGCCAACCCACACTAGAGCTGAAGGTACTTGCATTGGTTCCTTATGGGTGTGCTCCTACAGTATGCTTTATATCTGGGGTTTACAGTAATTTCAGTATAAGCATGAGCTGATGTGCTTTGGCCGGTATCTGGTTAATATTAGTTCGGACCAGACTCAGCGACGTGCAAAGCATGAACGTGTTGTTGTAGGTTGTAGGGCTGGGTATTGCCAACAACCTCACAATATCTTCTGTATTATGATACATTTTAAATAACATAAAAAATACACAAGTTTTAACATTGCACTGGAAAGTCAGGCCCTTAAAATTGAGATAAAAGCAATGTTTGTGGTCACAAATGAAAGATTTATTGCTTCACTGGGAAAAAATTGTGTAGGTTTCATACTAGTTAGATGATTGACATCCCTACAACAAACCTCTAGAACAAAATCAGTAGTGAGTTACCACAGTGCCAGGGCAATGCTTTTTTGGAGTGGTACATAAATGGTAGTTCACATTTATTTTCTCTAGTTCTGATTGCAAACAGTGACGGAGATACTGTGTGACAAACTAAAGTTCTGTATCCACTGTTCTTCTGTGAATCTTGGCACAGTTCTTTCCCACCACTTAGCTTTCCTAATGTAATTTAACCACAAAAGAACGATGGCGTGTACAACACAAGTAGCTGAAAATGTAAATGCCACCTTTTTTGGTCAGTGTGTTGTTTAGCTAATTCTCTTCAACGCCTGTAAATATATTTTTATGTATACATTCACCCACTGAAAGTCAAATGCCTTATTTCACCTTAAAGTTCCGGATATACATTATGTGCTGGTACCATACAGCTGTATTGCCCACTGCATCATATGGGATGTTTCTTTTTCAGAACTGCCATCACACCATTGCATTTTTTAACAATACTTTTTCTCTATGATACATTTGGGGACATTTTTTCATTAAATGAGTATTAGGCCTTGTCCACACGGGTGTTCAAATCTGGGATAAATGAACGCACTTAGAGCGTCTTAGCCATGTTGTAGCTCCGTTTGATTGACTTTAGTGTGACGTTACATTAGCGTTTGGTTCATCTCTGTTGAACGCCACCCAGGAGCTCAAACTGTAATGCTGTATATCTACATGTGGGGGCAGTAATAAGGAAGTCTAGGTTCATCCTTTATTGGTTTCATGATGGATAAATAAATATACAGCAACATTCTATATATATACACGTATATACAACCAATTGTAATACGTCACCATTTGTGGAGGATTTAAAAATAAGCTCAAAAAAACTTTTAATCACAGTATATAGAGCTGAAAATCCTAAATCCATCCAAAAAATTTTAATACTTTATATGCTAAAAGAAACTAAAAGTGTACCTTTTTGTGTTTCCTACTAACTGAGTGATATATTTTAACCAAGTAGGCATGAAGGCTTTAATTTGAACATATTAAATCAATATACACAATATAGACCGATATAATATAACTGGAAATATCGACTATTTCTTAGCATGGAGGTTCACACTGGTGAATCCCATGTAGGTGGAGCATGTATGATGTTTACATTCATTTATATGTCTGTGTGGATTCACAGAAAGAATAAAAAATGTTCTCATTCGTTTAGTTTCTATGCTGGCTCTATTGCTTTTTCGCATTTCCCCCATTGTCCGACTCTAAGGCTGCTGAATTTATTGTGCATCTAACTTGCTGTGACTACTTCTCCCTCCCTTGACTCTGTTTGAAGCTTCTAGCCATGACCAAACATGCTTAAGGTCGATAATCAAATCAAATATGATCCGTTCTGCCCAGTCTCCGGAGTCAGCAAGGGGTTGGAAAATGAGATGCTTCTCTAAAGGCATAGCCTACTGATGGACTTCTGGAGGAAAAGAGGCGGAACCTCTAATCTCATTACAGCTAGAGGTGTTGCTTCGTAAAGAGCTGAGCTACTTCACTACCAACACCAAAACACCCTGGGACTGTGTGATGATGTTCGGCCACCCACACTCAAAACGATGGGCTTTTCCGTTTTACACTTTATGCTGCCAGCGTTTCTCAGACAGCTTGCGCCTTCTTCTCCCCAAAGGAACACACCAGTTGACACCATTTTGCCTTCGTGCGGACGTCCGTGGTCAACCAGCCACTGCTGCATCCTCAGAACCTGGTGTGGGTGGAGCTTCCACTCCAGCCAGAGCGAGTGAGCCTGAGTCTCCCCTTTAATAGACATGTTCTGGATTCTGACAGTTGGACTGTGTTTTGTTCAGAATGTGCCAGATGGTGTCTGTCTATGTGAAGTAAAGTAAAGTCTACTTAAGTAATTATGGATGCTCCTTGTAAAGTGCTGCATATAAGGCTTGGACAAGAATACGGCCCACACTCTTATTCAGAGTGACCTAGATGATGCACTGTAGTCTATAGAGAAAATCTCACACCTTTAAACCAAACTGCTGGTCCACTAGGATCACACCAGAGCTGGATATTGTTGGGTAGAATGTTTGTTAGTCTGGGTGATGTAGTTATAGCCCAAGGTGCTCTTTGAAGAGGTGGGTCCTCACTCATTGTTTGAAGACAGCAAGGGTCTCCACTGTTCAAACAGTCCGGGGAAGTTCCTTCACCTCTTAGGCCCAGAACTGAGGAAGAGTCTTGATGTCTGTCTTTCATTTTCTAGGTCTATCAATCTGTCTACAACCATCTGTCTGTCTTTCTGTTTCTTTTTATCGATCTGTCTACAACTATCTGTCTGTCTTTCTTTCTATCTATCTATCTGTCTACAACTATCTGTCTGTCTGTTTGTCTGTTTCTTACTATCTGTCTACAACCATCTGCCTGTCTTTCTGTTTCTTTCTATCTGTCTACAACTATCTGTCTGTCTGTCTGTTTCTGTCTCTGTTTGGCTGTCTAACTATATCTGTCTGTCTATCCATCTACCTGTCTGTCTATCTCTCTTCAACTATCTGTCTGTCTCTTTTTATCTATCTGTCTTCAACTCTGTCTGTTTTTCTATCTATCTGTCTACAACTATCTGTCTGTCTGTCTGTTTCTTTCTATCTGTCTACAACTATCTGTCTGTTTCTGTCTCTGTTTGTCTGTCTATCCATCTACCTGTCTGTCTACCTCTCTTCAACTATCTGTCTCTGTTTTTCTATCTCTTTATTATGTACTTGATTCCCAAGATGTACAGTTCATCTATCCTTATCTAGCGCTCTCCCTCCCAATCTACAGTACCTTGCTAGTCTTTTCTCTCTGTCTGTCTGTTTCCTCATACATCGCTAATTAACAGAGAGAGTGATGTTAAGCTCCTGTAAGTGTCTTCTAGCAATAGTCTATCCAGGGGCACACAATAGATCTCTCACAGGTGTAGAATGAGGCATTGTGTGAGCTTTCTCAGAGCTCTTTTTGGAATTAGCCCAAAATATCTCCTCTTTTGTGTATTCTCATTCAGCCAGCATGTCTGCTGCTTCCATCTATTGAGCTCAGTGGAACCCCATTTCTTCTGCATGCATGCCACATTTTATACAGATCTGGATCAAATATTGTTTGGGGCAGTTGTCTGGACACAAAGGAGGCTCAGTCTAGATCAGAAATTGGCTAGAACAAAATGGAACAAGCAGTGGGGGGGTTACAGAAATGTGGAAAGGGTCCACTAGGCTTAAAGTTGAAATTATTTATCACTGGTCATATACATTGTGGTGAAGTATTAAAACTTGTACGCTCAGCACACACATGACGCTGCCTTTTTCTATTTTCATCCAGGCTTTTATCTTGAAAGTTGTACTTGCACATGTATGGTCATGAGTGAAGTTGTGTCAGCTGACTTCAGGTCAGAGTGTTTAATGCATCTGTAAATAAAAACTGTCTGCAGTCTGACAGTCATTGGTATTATTCTATCTCTCTCTCTCTCTCTCTCTCTCTCTCTCTCTCTCGTTCACTCTTTGTCTCTGGATAGTGATTGCTATATTATGTCCCTTGCCCGGGGGTGCTGCTCTCTGCTGGCTAGCTGTCAGTCATGTGGTCCGACCATGAATACATATGAGCTCCTGGGCTTTGGTTTGTTTGTTCAGACTCACTACAGCAGCATAGCACTCCCTTTCTGTTTAATGTCTCTCTCTCTCTCTCTCTCTCTGCCTTAATTTATTTTTCTCTCATTTCTCTCATTTTCTCTTTTCACCTCATCTGTGCTGCCCATCTTTTACTCCAGTTCAGATTTTTTTCTGTATACATTATCTTTGAACTTGTTCTTTCTCTCTCTGTCTATCTCTCTTTCTCTCTCTCTTTTGCTCTGTGTCTGTGTGTGTGTCTGTGTGTGCGTGTGAGAGAGGGAGAGAGAGAAAGAGAGAGATTTGTGCGCAGTACTGCTCTATCAGTAATTGCTGCTCCTGTCATGTAGCTGATGGGTGTTGGGATTTTAAGCTATATTTTTAGAGCTTGTTCATGTGTCACTAGTCGCTTCTGCAAATCTGATTCATTGCTGACAGAAGATGCATTGGGGAAAATAACTTGTTTTTTTCATCTGTACTGTTTTGCTTTCATTTATTGAGCGTTTTATTTAAGGAGTCAAAGGCATGAAGTTTACCTTTTCTGACTGCATTGGTAGATATCTCTGAGGGACAGCCTTGCCTTTAAATCAGCCATTTCTCCATTTAAGTCTAATTTGGCCCTTTGAGGCATTATTTTTCGTTTCATTTTTATCATCCTTATAGGCGTTAGTAGCTTTTTATCAAGAATGTCTTTATTCTTGACATTTTTCCATTCCTCCTGCCTTCAATTATGTGAAGTGTGCCAGTGCTGTATGCTGTAATTTTGGGGTGAGGAACCCTATGCAGTGCCTTTTGATTTGATGGTGTGTATTATAGCATCCAAAAAGTTCAATGTTGGTCTCATCTGACCAGATTACAGGCTTCTGTAAATGTTGGTCAAAAAACTTTAAATATTATTATTAGTAGTTTAGAAATTCTTCTGTAACCAACGGCATCAGTATGTTTAGCAACAATAAGGTTGCGAAGGTCTTGAGAGCTCTTTGGTTTTATCCATCATTAGATGTTTCTTGTGCAACACCTTGGTAATGACACCTGTTTTATAGCCATCAGTTGGGACAGAAGCAGCTGATATTCATTTGTACTAAGCGTCAGGATTGCTTTCTAACTACTGATACATTACAGCTGGTGTCATGACTTTCTAGCCTTTTTGCACCTTTCTTTCTTCCATGTGTTCCTGTGTCATTAAAATTTTATTAACTTAATTTATGGACATGGTTTGAGTCCTTGACGTGTGTGTATTGAATGGGTTGTTACCGACATCTGGAGAGAATTTCATGTCAATAGCACCTTTAGAAATATATTTACTTAGAAAATTGGTGATGTGTTCAATACTTACCTGCTGTACAGCATTAGAGCTAGTAGTAGGGTTGCCAACTGTGCAGAATAATACAGAACCATCCTCTAATTTGAGACTAAAGAATGTTTTCCATATTGAATAGGGGTGAAACAGTGTGTCGGTTTGCACTGTTTGGCCATTATAGCATACAGTCTGATTTATCAATGTGATTCACGAAAAACAATCTGTGCTTGTTCCATAATTCAAGTTTTTTTGCAAATAACCAGAACAGAGTACTTAGCCTTTAATAATAGAATGTTCAGATTATAATCTGTTCACATGTATGAACGAGATGATGGGAATGTAGCAGATTATGTCAAATTTGATCATATTTCATACCAATTGCAGATGAAATTTAAGTTATTGAAAATAATTGCATTGTTGGCTAGAATAATTGCTGTAGGAACATGTAATTTATATCTGATATTTAACTGTTATGGACATGCTTCGTTTCTCAGTGCAAAGCTGTGGGGGAGAATTATTATTAGGTAAGACTATTGAGAACGGTTTGTATGGGATAGAAAATAACTCTTATTCAGCCACTCTGTCCATCTAAACCAAACCGAGAGGTCCTTGTTTGTGAGCACGACTGTCATAATTGCTATGACAGCAAAGCAGCAAAAAAATGTGGAGCAAATAAACAGGAGTTTAAACCCAAATATTGTTTCAATGTTAATTATTTAATTTTTAGGAACAACATTTTGCAAAGTGATTGTAAAATAATTCCTTATTTCTGTTGCATTAATTTGTATTAAATACTTCAGCTTACAACAGCTGTAAACTGGATGAGCAATCCAGTCAAATACCACTGTTTATCTGGCTCAATGAAATATGATTAGAACCTAGCAAGAGATGTATACAGCTTGAAATATGGGTTCTCTTAGCGCGCGCACACACACACACACACACACACACATACACTCTTACATAAATACACAAACTTTGACTGGATCTAACCAGAGCTAGGTAACGTGTGTGTGTGAGTGTGTGTGTGTGTGTGTGTGTGTGTGTGTGTTTGTCTGTGTGTGTCTGTGTGTGTGTGCGTGTG
>JBBIGC010139755.1:0-15493 GCA_037576955.1 Lepidarchus adonis | reverse complement strand
ATACTGAATTCTTATTAAGTATTTATTCAAATATAAATATTTACACACAGAATAAATATGGAAGTAATAAAAAATATTATTGACAAGAATTAGCTATAATAAAATGTCAAAATCCTATGAACCATTTATCCTTTCCCATATTAAGTCTGTGTTATGATTTCCTGGAGTGCTGAACACATGTCTACAGAACACATTTGTGTTTAACTGTGCATAAACAAGACAGGGAAAAGTTTCCAAGTTGCATGCTCCAAATAGCTCATTAGCTTTGTTTCCAGCAGTCAGAAGGTCCACACACACCTCAACGGTTAGTGGGTCACATGGTGAAAACTGTGCATGGTCCTCAGCAGGTAACATGATCTGTTTGCACTGAGGCTCAAAGGCATGTGAAGAGCTCAAACCCTTCAAAAATGTTCATTAAGGGGGGCTTCTTCCTCCACTTCCCTTATAACAGAGGGTGTTCAGTTCCAGTCGAAGAATAGTGTGCACGAAGGTTAGGTTTGAGCAGGGACATCAAAAAACAATGCTAGACATGGGGTATAAAGGAAATAAACCATTACATTGTGAAAGTCTCAGGTAATATTTTACTATTATTTACTAATATTATTATTATTTTACTAATATTATACAGTTTTGTGCTTTGTGGCAAAATGATGTGGTAATGGGGAGGAAGGCATGTGCAGTGGTTAGCCGCACAGCAAGAAAGTCCAGCTTCATTCCCCATGTTCCTTTCTGTGTGGAGTTGGCAAGCTCTGTGTTTGTGTGGGTTTCCTCCAGGTACTCTGGTTTCCTCCCACTGTCCAGAGGCTTGTGGTTTAGATTGACTATGCTAAATTTCCTATAGGTGTTAGTGTGTCTAGTTGTCTGTCTGGGCTGGCCTCCTGTCCAGGGTGAACCCTGTTTTGTGCCCATAGTCAGCTGGATAAGCGGTTTGGACAATGAATGATTTGGTGACTTTCCCTTTAATACTTCAAATCAAAACCAACATGGAGCAAAATGTTCATCTGGGTCAATGGGTTTAACTTCTCACACCACCTTTCAGATGAATATTAAACTGCTGTGTGCGCTGTGTTTACACTGTGTGTCATGGTCAAACTGACAAAATATTTTAAACAAAGCAAATCTTTGATCTGTGCAGTCTAGCTGGTCTAAGAGGTCAGTTTGGAAGAAAAGGGTATGCTGACCGAGGGTTAATTTTGTCATGAATCACTGCTCATTTCCTTGCAGACACAGACCTAATGCAGTACCGCTGCTGTTCCTGGAATATATTGCTTGCGTAGTGGAGTTACAGGGTGGGGGAGCATCTTTTAACACACACACACACACACACACACACACACACACACACACACACACACACACACACACACACACACAAAACCTGACTCGGAAGAATGAAGTGTTGTCCACACCACTAGCACCTTCTGTCAATCTCTGTACTCCTTATTGAGTAATTTTCATCATTACTACCTTCTATATTCAAGTACACACACATACACACACACAAACAAAAATATCAAAACACACTGCAGTGCAAAAGTGTGGAATCATTGCTAAATTAGTTTGGCTCAAAAAAATGTAATGCACTCAGGTTAGTTTTGATTATAGACAGAGGTTCCACAAAAACGCTAAATAAGACGGTGATGGTGTACAAGTGACACAGTTAAAAACTTTTTTGTACATATTGATACTGTTACACTGCACCATCTATCACTCATTACTCATTATCCTTGTTTTGACCTGCAGCTCACTGGTCTGCACTGTCCAACTGGCCTGGAGGAAGACTGATGAATGAGATGAAGCCACAATGAGCAGAAGGCACAACACTTTGTCTTCCCCTCTCTCTCTGTGAGACAAATGGGTTTATCAGTGCAAGGCTGACATGCTTCCTATCTCACTAATGACTAATCACATTACATAGAGGAACACAGCCACAACAGCGCAAAAAAACACTGAATGAATCAACATTATAATCACCATCACCACCACCATCATCATCATCATCATAATCATCATCTTGCAAAATATGGCAACACAAGAAGAGCTTTAGCTAACAGACACATATCCCTTATTAAAATTATTTAATTAAATGACTAACGATCAGGGCTGCCATGGTTACTTCACTGAAATCAATAAAACGTAACTGATAAAAACTATGCTGCAAATCTACATATTGGTTTAATGATTACTTTGCAATTATAAATATTTTTTGCAAATTGATAAATAGGGCCTGTTCATGTTATTTAGCCATGTTTTACAGTTACTACACACAAGTTACAATAAAACGGGAATAAAGTGTTTAGATCTTTTACCTAGATCAGTATTTCCTAAATGTTTTTTTGTATCATCATGAGGAGGTAAACCAGTCATTTTTTAAATATTTATGTTTAATAAATAACATCTTCAAAACATACACATGCTTTATAATAAATGAAGAGTTTACAGGCTTTCATTGTTACATTGTACACAATATACACCATCTACTGTATTTCCCCAATGATAGGCCTCCCAACATTATAGGCCGCCTATAATATAATATCATGCCACAGCACAAGAACTACACTGCAGAATTTAAGCTCCACGCAACATCTGCAATATCTATATAGATGAACGCGTGTTCGACATTAGTGACAGCAAAGCAGCACAGGTCGCAATTGATGACATTTATGGATCTGATTTTAAAAGATTTAAAGATGTGTAAGCCTAATAATATTTGCATTTCAGTGATGCTAATTTTATACTAAAGAATTTACATGTAGATGAATGATTGACATCACTGTATTGCCAGCAATAAACTGTTGTTCCCTTTATATAACAACTTGTTTGTTTCCGGTATCCAGTGGAAGATGGAGGTAAGCAATGGTGCTTTACATGTTTTATACTGACCCGTCACTGATCTGTCTTTGCTTTGCATTGCTTTTTGAACAGTTCATTGCTGCAGTAAACAGTACATTTAAATTCAACTAATCATTTGGGGATTTAGTCTTTTTGTGCACTGAATTATACTTTTATCAAATGTGTTTTCATGTTTTTAGCTAGGCTGCACCATTACCAGGTTTGCAAAATCAACGTATAAGCCACGTCCTATCGTTAGGGAAATTCTTTACAAATGACATAAAATTAGTACATTGTGCATAAGTCCTGTGAAATAAACAGAATGTACACAAGCCCATTGTACTAGTTAGTTATTACTAGATTAGATGTTATAACTTTGAGTATTAAGTATTATCTGCACTTTGGTCTTCAGCTGGGGCTTCAGCTTCAGTTCTTATGGCTGGTTGAAGAATCTGACAGAATTATGCCGGAAACTGTATGAGAGAAAGCCAATGAGCTCCATCATGTCCCTTGTGCACTGAAGATATAAATCTTAAACAAAAGACTATGGAAAAAATTCTGTGAATTAATTTGACGACCCACATAAAATATAGGCCGCAACCCAGTCTCTGGGAAACACTTCTAAATCACTGTTTATGGTGATTAACTGTATGATATAGATGCAGAAGATGGAGACATGGCCAATTAATCATTAACTAATAATATTAGTTTACAAGGTTACATTTTCTCAGAAAAACTAAATTTTGCAGTCTGTTAAAGTCAGTGCAAACTGACAATCATAACATATTCTTGTAAACATTAAATAAGCATTTACTGTTTGCATTGAAATAATGTTTCAGTGAATCGTACTTAATTTGAACTGGAATAACCATTAGCTAAAAAAGGCAACATTTTCAGGATGACTTTAATGCTGCTCCTGGGAACCTCTTGCCCTATAACACACCTGATCCAGCTCATGAAGGGCTTGATATTCAAGTGCCGAGCTGGATCAGGTGTGTAGAGGCAGTTGAAACTGTGCAGGGCAGTGGGTCCTGGGGGCAAACATAGGATTAGAAACCGTGCTTTAAAGAGCCCATATCCTACATAATATTATTATTATTATTATTATTATTATTATTATTACATTTCTCTGATGTCAATTAATGACATTTGTGTAGGCTTTTGTACCATAAACAGTTCATGTCTACATGCCAATTTCCTGATCTCGCTTTATTTCTTAGAAATAAAAAGTCAGTTTCTGTTAGTGTTTTGATTGGCTGATTTTATTCTGCTGCTTTCAAAATACAGTCAAAAATGTTTTAGAATTTCAACATGAGTCAGTAGAGCTCTGCTGTTGTAAGCTAAATGGATGGACATATGTAAATGTTTTGATTTGTGACATCCCAAATTAATTAATGGGCTGTCTGTGTATATGTCAAAAATCAAGCCTTTATTTAAAAAGCAAGACATTTAGTTTCCATTTATACATTAATGTTATTTTTGGCATTTATCATATCATGCTGCTTTTCATCCATAAAATTAAATCATCTGACTGACTGCATGGGGAAACCCGCTTTAGAAGCAAATACTGGCAAAAATGTGCATATTTTTACATGTTTCAGCTTTTGGTGGGTATTTAGGTCAAGGCAATCCTGTCTGAAAGGAGACCAACTTCTCTGCTAAACCACCAGCTTTGCAGTCTGAAACCTGGAAAGTGCTGAAGCTGTGCTCAGTCCACTTCCTCTGAAGCCTCCTGAGGAGAGCGGCTCCAGCAGTGACTCACTCAGAATGCCCCAATCACCCAGATGAGTGACTGGGACAAACAAAAGCACATCAGTTCCACAAACAGCATTTTTGGGTAAAACTGGAAACTGTTGGAGAAGCTGGATGAGTGGCATCATGCTTCAGTACAGTTTACGCTGCTAATCCGTCATCTGGAAAATGAGCTTCAGTGAACAATAAAAATATATCCACACGCAGACTGCCAGCAGTGGTTTGGATCAGGTGGTTCACCTTCAGTCAAGTCAGGCACATATTACACACGCTGTAATAGGCTACTAGAGGCTAAGTAATCTGTAGCAGAACTCAAAATAATCAGGAGAATCTTGTTATACATACATGTTTTAATTGCAAAGGCCTAATACTCATATCACTTTTAGTTTATGCAAGTCAAAATATTTGTAAATGCAATTATTGTTAATTGCAATTATTAAGACCTGACTGTGTTAAATGAAACCAATAACTCAAAATTTGCTGCTTACATGAACAGAAGTGTCAAAAAACCTTGAATAACACAGATACACTGAAATTTCAGTCATTGGAATAGCTTGACCAAAAAGTTATTATTATACTTTTTGCCTTTTGGCTGAAACTGAAAAATAACTGAAAATTTGACAAAACTATAATTAATTTAATAGTGAAGTGAAGGTGATTATTTGTCATTGTGAACACACCACAGCAGACAGTGCACCACAAAGAAATGTGTCCTCTGCATTTAACCCATCACACGTGCACAAGTGGAGCAGTGGGCAGCTATCAACAGCGCTGGAGCAGTGAAGTGGGGATGATACCTTAAGGGTTTCCTCAGTGGTGCCCAGGCTGGGACTTGAACCTGTGATTTTCATATCTCAGGGGCAAAGTCCTAACCACTAGACCACCGCTATAATATCACTACCATTAGGCCTACAATAATGTTTTAAAATATATGATTTAATAATATGAGAATAAATAAATAAATACAATACAGTACAATACAATACAATGGTAATGAAAGTAAGACATAATTCAAATGCTGATTGATCCCAGCTTCTGTAAAACTGGAATAAAAAGTTGGTCAGTTTTGCCGAGTTGGCTGTTTCTATACCAGTCAGCGCAGAGGTCTTCAAACATCAGCAGCAGAAGCAGCAGATCGATAGTAAAAATGTGAGCAGCGTGGAACTATTTCACAGTCTCTACAAGGTTCATTAGTAATTTGTAATCACTGGTCATTCTCATCACCAAGAAGTGGAACAAGACACAAAGACTTCTCCATCACAGGTCTAATTCCATATAAAATCCTGTTCTATATGCAAGTGTTGGAGTGTTTCGCCCAGACATGCTTATTATGTAACACAAGCTCACATTGTAAATTAACTGAAAAGCACTAAATGAATGTTGTGGCAAAAAGAAAAAGCTGTAATATGGACTTGAACCTTTCATTAGGCATACAGTTATTATAATTTACTTTATTTTAAGAAAACTGATAAAAATTAGAAAAACATTGGTTAGTAAACAGAAACCAACAAAACATTGAAGAAGTAGACTTTCAGTCTGCCATAGGACTCTGCTAGGTTAAAAAGGTGGCAGTTTCACTGACTCAGAGAGGAGATTTCTCAATATGTTAATTGTTTTGTGTGTGCGTGCGCGCGCGAGTGTGTGTGTGGGATACGTAACTGTTCTGTCATGTTTGGTACATTAACTGAGGTGATTTGGTTTGTGTGAATGTTGATGAACTATCGCTTCCTCTTCCTCCTCATAACCATGTAAAGTGAATTTAAAAGGGGCTGCTCTGGATCATCTGTCAGACACAGTAGAGGAAATAATGCCTACATCAGGATGAAAATTACCCAGAGCACAACAGGGTAGCAGAACAACAAAACATCAATACACAGCCCAACACTTGCACATACTCTCTTGACTACACAAGAACATCCCAAATTTAAAGCCTTGTTCACACTACATGATTTTAGCCAAGATAATCAGATTGCAGTCTCTGCCAAGACCTCTACAGTGTTCACACTAGGCGACTTGTGTTCCTGTCCTCGTGAGTCTTATGCACAATCATGTGACTGATTTGCGACCTGGGTGTACACACTACAAGATCTCTCAATAGCAAGAACAAGTACGACCCCCTAAATCCCTGTAGGGCCAGAGTTATTTCACAGTGAACCATACAGCCCGGGTTTTATAGAATATCTCCGCGACCATGGCACATAGTGCACATAGTGATAGCCCCCAGGAAGTTGCTAACATAACAACTCACTGCCGCAGATAAACTGCCAAGTCACCTTCGATCCGAGGTACAGTCTGCAATTTCTAAAGTGCCCCTGCGACCTGGAAATCGTGGCTAAAATTTTGTAGTGTGAACAAGGCTTAAACAGTTAAAGAAAATAATATTAGGACTAGGAATATTTAAAAATGTTGTAAATACTGATGACACCTCAGAATTTTGAACAATGCACTTTTTAATATATATCAAATAAACTGCTGTAAATGCTGAAATTGTGCAACATTTTGCCATTTTGTTTTCTTTTATATAATTTTATTCTATAACATAGTGGTCCCCTACCTTTTTTGTCACCACAGACCAGTGGAAACAAGAAGGGTGGAAACAAGAGAAGTACCAGATCATTATAGTCTGCATAATCAACCAGTAATATAATAAAATGTGAAATAAACATATAAATGTGAAACTTTTTGGTGCTAACAAAGGATGACAAGCACTGACCAGCTGAAAAAAGCAAGAGGTAGAGAGAGCTGTTTAACCCTCTGTGTACAGGGACGCACTGGATGCTACGGACTGAGATCATAATTTTTTAAAAGTTTAAACCTTTTCTGTGCGGCCTGGTACAAAAGGCTCCACGGCCTGGTACGGGTCCACGGCCCGGTGGTTTGGGATCCCTGCTCTAACATGTTCTCTAATGTGATCTAACAAATAAGGCGGTAATAACGGTTTGCTGCTCTCCGGTACTCCAGTAAATTGGGTTTGTTTACAAACACATACATACAGGCAAACATCATTCATTGTTAAGCAATAATAAAAGCTAGCCCAACTGGTAATTATACAGTAATAGGGCTGCAACAACAAAACAATGAAATAGATAAAAATCGATTACTAAAAGAGTTGGCAACAAATTTCATAATCGATTTGTTCCATTTGCCTTTTTTGAACCATTCATTTTTCAATCTGTTTTCATGTATAGCTACACTGCAAGAAACGCTTAGTAATTACTTAGTAATTTTGTCTCGTTTCCAGTCCAAATATCTAAAATATCTTAAATCAAGTTTACTAGACAAGAAAAATTGTATGAGAAAATTAAGTGATGCTTAAAACGTCTGATTTAGATTATATCTCATAAAAAAAAATCTTACCCCATTGGCAGATAATTTTGCTTGTTTTAAACCATCACTTAATTTTGACGCGTTTTTTTAGAAAACAAGACATTTTTATGCTATTTTATGTGTCTAGTAAATGTATCTTTGTTTAAGGTTTTTTAAATATTTGGACTGAAAAAAGTTAGAAAAGCATTTTTTGCTGTGTATATTCTGTGCTTTGTTCCATATAGGTTATTATTGACAAATATATTTGTGTGTGTTGTACTTTTTAATTTAATTTTAAAGTTCATCTTAAGCTGTGTTTAAATGTGGAGTATAATTGAGCTATATTATTATAAAAGCTCAAGGAGCAAGATGTTTGTGCAATTTCTAAAGATTTTAGTTCTGTTTTTGAATTAAGTGTAACAAATGAATGCTTTTCTTGTTTTTGTTTTTTATCAGATTAATCGATTAGTTGCAGCTCTATACAGTAATAATACAAATTAAAATGTAAGCTTTTATAAGGCTCATGTGGTCCTGAATTTCTGTAATACTGTGATAATTATTTATATTTTGGATATTTGAACATTTTAAACATTTGATGTACCTTCAGAAAAAACTATCAAAAAAGAAAAAAAAATCTGTCTCCCATTTTCATAAGAAAAAAAAGAAAAGAAATGATGTTAAATTAAATTAAGATTCTAAATTAAGGTTGTTCTTTTAAACCATTTATTTACATACTCTTGGGTTGTTAGTGAATGTATCTGCACTCTGATGAACAAGTCACAGACAGTTTTCAGTTGGTTTGTTTTACTTGTCATCTACAAGATTTTTTGAGTAGATTCATATGTAGTGTTACTGTTTTATTGTATAACTTCACATTACCATCCTGACAAGCTAAAAACCCTGTTTTTGAATAAAGTGTAACAAATGAATGCTTTTCTTGTTTTTGTTTTTTATCCGATTAATCAATTAGTTGCAGCTCTATAAAGTAATAATACAAATGAAAATGTAAGCTTTTATAAGGCTCTATAATACTGCATGTGGTCCTGAATTGCTGTAATACTGTGATAATTATGCAGTCTGTCTGAATGTACATTACTGTCTGTGCTTCCAAGCTGATATACCCATACAGACAGTCTTTCACAAGTCTAGATGTTGGAACATGCTTAGTTGTTGTCGCACTGATGCTGATAGAATGTTGGTTATAGAAATTTGTTTTTGAATAAATTTGCCATAAGAGTAGCCCCACAGCGCCATTAGCCAGTGACAGGATTTGTTGGCTACAAAAGACTGCTTAAAATATTCAGACCCCCCACTACACACACACAGTTCGTAAGTATAAACCAGCATAGGTTTAATCCAGACCTGCATGCCACAGTCAAAAGCAGAAAATTACACTTTCAACAAAAAAAGCAAAGCAGCCCAAGTCCAGAGTTCTACCATCTGCAGATTCTTCACATTCCTTCACCGAAATGCACAAGCTGAGTGTCTGAGTGTAGGAGAGAAAAGGAAAGAAAAAAAGTGGAGAGAAAGTTCTCTACGTGTTCAGCTCCCTACTATGGAACCTACACACACAAACACACTTTCACATAGTAGAAAAGAAAAGAAAAAGAAGGAACACATTTGACTATCTGCTTCAATGAGGCTGATGACATCTGGCCTCAATTAGTCAGTCCTGAAGAGAATTCCAGATGTCTCTACCGCATGCCATAAAATATTAAGTGTTCTTAGTCTTTCAATGCACAAAGTGAACAAACTAATACCAGATAACACAGGGTGTGGACCAAACAATTCCCAAATCTAGGCTGGGATGACATAAGATGAGCCAGAAGCAGAATCTGTTGCCAGTAGCAAGAAGAGATGCAGCAAAACTAAGGAATTTTGAATGGGATGGAAACCAAAATTCAGAGTGTCCCTGAAAACTGGAAAGAGCTGACAATAAATATAAAGAGTTTGTATTTGTTTGGCACATTTTTTTGGATCTGTTTGTATTTTTTAAATAATAATTTACAAACTGTGGCTACATCTGGCATTGGTTTACTAGCAGGGACTTTTTGCTTCTGTTATTTTGCTGTGGGTGACATTTTTATGTGGCATCAAAACTATAGTGGAGAAGGTCTAATTGCCCTTCCTGGTGTTATTGTTTTTCACACTATAACCCATGTAGAAAGTGTTTTGAGCTTATGACAAGTAAAAATGTTTTAATTTTACAAAAAATTCATTTTACATATTTAAACCAGACAAATGATATTTACTATACATATATTAACATTTATACAACAGAAACTGTTATTGAGAGTGGTAGTGAAACAATAAGGGAACTGGTACAACAGTGTTTTTACCTGGACAGATACGTTCAGTGTGTGCCAGAGCTATTCAACCAGAATGTGTAAGAGTCCAGGTGCCACAAAATTTGTTCAGAAAAATTAAGTACCCTGCTGAAATGCATGATCTGAATCATTTTGATTTTAGCTCATTGACATAGTCATTGACACAATTATGTAAATAGTACAGATGAGGGAAGGTAAGCACATTCATGCTGAATTTCAGTACTGCTGCTAAACCTTAATAGCCGATCACTTCAAACCTTTAGTGTAGCACTTTATTAAAAAGGCAACATATTTTACGTTCTCACATTTAAAATGATAGTTTGGCTCATTAAAATGCAATTTTTTAAATAATATGAAACTTTGGAAAATATGAAAATTTTGGATATTTGAACATTTTAAACATTTGATGTACCTTCAGAAACAACTATCAAAGAAGAAAAAAAATCTGTCTCCCATTTTCATAAGAAAAAAAAGAAAAGTGTTAAATCGTTTAATGTTAAATTAAATTAAGATTCTAAATTAAGGTTGTTCTTTTAAACCATTTATTTACATACTCTTGGGTTGTTAGTGAATGTATCTGCACTCTGATGAACAAGTCACAGACAGTTTTCAATTGGTTTGTTTTACTTGTCATCTACAAGATTTTATGAGTAGATTCATATGTAGTGTTACTGTTTTATTGTATAACTTCACATTACCATCCTGACAAGCTATAAACCCTAAGCAGTTGAGATTCTTAACTGACTTGAAACTGACATAGCTGAAATAGCTTCTGTCATTCACAACTTCAAACATTTTCACTCAAAAAAATCCATTACTACAAGATTTGGGTTACTAATTACATCTAGAGTTTGTTAAAGCTCCATCTAATTATGCAATTGATCATCTGGGTCTGAGACTAGTAAAAATTTGCGAAAATTTAATTTTCTACAAATCATTCCATTAAATACTGTATTTTCCCAACAAAAGGAAAGGCTTATACATTGATTTTGTAAACCTGGTATTGGGTAAGACTTGCTTAATCTAAAACTATTAAAACATTCATTAAAGTCTAATTCAGTGCACAAAAAGATGACATCCCCAAATGATTAGTTGAATTTCAATGTACTGTTTACTGCAGCAATGAACAGGTTGAAAAGCAAAGCAAAGCAAAGATGTGCTGTGAACATGTACAGTAAAGTGTCATTGCTTATGTTACCTTTCCTGTGCTCGCCCAGTGACTGTGGTCAGAGGCCCCACTACCTCGGCTTCATGGCTTCATGGCAGCGTCATTCCCCAACTTCCAATGCACTTCTGAACCACCCAGTACAGAGACTCACTCGGAAGCAGAGTTCCGTTTTGGACCAATACAGAGCTTTTCTGCTCCCAGTTCCCATTTCCAAGCTGCTCCAACATGTGCTGCTAACCCGTGCTCTCTCGCTTACAGGCTACAACTCTCTGCTATAAACAATGGTTTTTCCACATGTTTTCCACACTACCCACCTGTTCTCCGCTCCACACACTACACATAATGCATTGCTCCCCCCAACAACAAGAAGTTACCGGAACTAACATTGGTTAGCAGTTAGCCTAGCCGTCATGGTAGTCCTTGATGCACTAAAATATGCAGACTCTGTGTATTGTAAAAAAAATTGGTTGTACAGTTGATCTCGTTAAAATGCAGCATATGATTTGCTTTACTTAGTATAACCTTACAATCTGGTTGTCATATTCTGCTGAGAAGAAGAAAAAAAAACCTTTCTTTGATGCTGGAAAACAGTTCTGCACTGCTGTCACGCAAACTTGTCAATCATCCGTTTACATGCAAATTCTTCAGTATAAAATTAGCAACACTGAAATGCAAACATTATTAGGCTTACCTTTCTTCAAATCAGACCCTTAAACATCAGTAGCGACCTGTGCTGCTTTGCTGTCGCTAATGTTGGACATGTTCATCTTGGATATTACAGATGTTGCCTGGAGCTTAAATTCTGCATCATAGTTCTTGCGTTGTGGCATGAAATCATTAAGTTCCAAATTTGATCAATTTAATTGTTTATGATCAACTACGGTATAATGTCACTACCGTACAGAGCTGCAATTGTCTCCAGGGGTCAAGTTAGATGCTTTCACTTCAGATCAGTAAATTCAGCAATGCTGCAGCTAATTTAACAATGCGGCTTATCTTAGAGTTTTAAAACATAAATTAACATTTTCTGCAGCTTATAATGTACGGTGGCCTATTGTTGGGGAAATACAGTAATGTGCAATTTCTATAGTAATTATGTAATAATTGCAAAAGGTCTATTAATAACAGAAATAATTAAATACACTTTAGCAGAGGACTTCTACAGGCGTTGTGCTGATTCAAAAACTTTATGGAATTTTGTATTACATGTTGATCGGCTCAAGTGCTTGGCTCTGTCTCCTGAAATACTTTGCTGGATTCACATCCAGGCCATAGCATTTCAGTTGACGACCCGCGCACTGAGTGATTCATGAATGAATGAATCTTTAAAAAGAAGGACAAAGCCCAGCAAAAAAGATTACACATGCCTCAGTGTGTACACAAGCAAAAATAGGGCACCAGCAACTGGTTATAAATATCACGTGATTCAAATGTCAGAGCTATAATTATTTCATTTTCTCATTTATCACAATGTATCAGTAACAAAAAGGAGTGTAACGACACACTGCCATAACACTGCAATCCCCAGTCAATGTGAACCACGTAGATGTGACAGTATGACAACGGAGAAGAGCGAGTGCACTGTTTACAAACTGTCATCACCAAGTGACACCCCAGTCCAACAAGCTGATGTCATGTGCCAAACTACTCCTGCCTCTGAGCTGTGGCCACATTAGTAGATTGTCACAATCAAAAATATTTCACAACTGAAAGTACTGTTATATCTCCTAGACAACTTGTTGTGCATCCTGGAAAAAAAGAGGAGAAGCTTTACTATCTTTGCATCAAACAGGAGCACACAGGCACTCTCTCACTCTTCCGTCCCGCTCTAAGGAGGCTGTGAAAAACACCCAGAGCAAAACACTGGGGCATTGTCTAAAGCAGACCCCCTCCCAAAGTACAGTACATCACAGAGCAGAAAAACGAACTCAGCAGTGAAGGGAAGAGAGTACGACTGCGCAGCCGAATGGTTGGTTTGACATCTGCCTCAACTGTCCATGCGGTGAGAATCAGCCAGAATCTTGGCTTACTGGAAACATGAGTCACAGCTCCAAATATGTGTCTGACATGTTCTGGCATTCTCTAGTGGTCCAGCATTTATCACCCTGAAGATCTACATCTGCTGCAGCTTACACAGAGAAGAGATGATAGAACATGGAAACGCTTCAACTGCTTTTGTGTCTTGGGAGCTGAGAAAGTAAACCTGTCTGGTTGGGAGGCTGTTACACATGTCAATAAGCAAAGACAGCTCCCTCGTACCTGTTATATTGGACAGGAGACTGGTTTTACAGTTAAGCAATAAGGGTGGAAGGCAACGGTCAAACTTCACGGATACATTCACAGTGAATATAAAACTGCAGTCGTTTCTCACTGATTACATCTCAAGCACATTCAGAGAAGTTTGGTGGGAAATGAATCAAATGATTTCTTTACCATGGTAGCGATAGAAACCAGGGTTCAAAATGACTACAACTCAAGTGTTGCTATTTTATTCACTATCACTAAACCTATACACATCTTCTATATACAATAATACTAATATTAACCATTAGGAGGCACCACACAATCACCATTACTGTGAAACAGTTCTGTCTCTAATTTCTCAAGAATGACACATTTCACATCAAACTCCTCTTAATGACTTTGTTTACCTCATAAGGACTGAGATTTGATGCAGACGTTTTGAAAAATCAGCAACATTCCCCATTTACATTTTTTACAGCCATGAATTCCCAACTCACATAATTCCAAACACAATGACATTTGGCAAACCCACAGGAAAGGGATTTGAGAAACTGGAACAGAAAGTTTTTCCCTCTTAAAGTTTAAACATCAATCATTCATATCGTTCCACTGACAAGGCAAGTGAAATTATTTTAATACAGTGGTACCTGTCAATGGGTACAATGGATGGCTTATCTTATTTTGATTGTATTCATTAAAAGTTTCTATTCTAGTACTTCATTCTACTTATCCCACCCTAGTTATACCTTACCTTCTTATTTTTAGAGTATTTTTATCGTACTCTGTACATTATTTTATGTCTGTATTGTCTCAATGTGCATTTGCTGCATAAGCAATTACCTCCGGGACAATAAGTTTTTCAGATTCTGATTCTTAAAAAGCAAGAAAAAAAGGTGAGCATAAGCATTCGTTCCACTTTGGCAAGAGCCAAATCCTGAGGTTCTAAAGGAGAAACTGTGATGGCTGGATGACTGGGTCAGTGCATCTCCAAAACAGTAGGGCTCATGGAATGTTCCAGAGAAGGACAACTGGTGAACTGAATATGATATGAAGGTGTCAGAACACACAATTCATCGCAGATTGCCAGGTATGTGGAAGAACAGCCAAAAACCAGAACGAGTTCAGCTTGAAAACTTTGAGTCATAAATTTAATGTTACTTTGATAGGTACCATCTAATTTCACATTGGGGGAACTACACAATCTGTGATGTCATGTCTAAATCTATGCTTGATTGTTCCTGTACCTGGAAGTTACTTTAGACAAAAGTGAGAGCCAAATGAAAAAATGTAAAATGTAAATGTAAAATGTACACAATATTAGGCAGATGGTTTTATTGTTATGGTTGATCAGTGTAGTAATGGACTGACAAAAATTTTTTAAAAGCCCAAGTACTGGATTGGTACTCTGTATTGGCCCATTTCCAAAGCCCAGGTATTACATCAGTACTTGGTATTGGATCAGTACTCTGTATCAGCCCATTTCCAAATCCCAGGTATTACATCAGTACTTGGTATTGAATCAGTACTCTGTATCAGCCCATAACCAAATACCAGGTATTACATCAGTACTTGGTATTGGATCAGTACTCTGTATCAGCCCATAACCAAATCCCAGGTGTTACATCAGTACTTGGTATTGGATCTGTACTCTGTATCAGCCCATAACCAAATCCCAGGTATTACATCAGTACTTGGTATTGGATCAGTACTCTGTATCAGCCCATAACCAAATCCCAGGTATTACATCAGTACTTGGTATTGGATCGGTACTCTGTATCAGCCCATTTCCAAATCCCAGGTATTACATCAGTACTTGGTATTGAATCAGTACTCTGTATCAGCCCATAACCAAATCCCAGGTATT
>JBBIGC010139747.1:0-21112 GCA_037576955.1 Lepidarchus adonis | reverse complement strand
AGAGAGAGAGAGAGAGAGAGAGAAGGATAGAGATAGAGAGAGAGAGAGAGAGAGAGAGAGAGAGAGAGAGAGAGGAGAGAGGGAGGAGAGAGAGAGAGACAGAGAGAGAGAGAGAGCGAGAAAAAGAAACATAGAGAGAGAGAGAAAGAGAGAGAGAGAGAGAGAGAGAGAGAGAGAGAGGGGATAACTTAGAGAAACATGGAGAGGGAGAATGAGAAAAAAAGGGAGAGAGAGAGGGGGGGGGATGAGAGAGAGAAAATGACAGAGAGAAGAACATTAACAGTCTGTTGAAAATAACACACATAATCCAGAGCCTGTAGTAATTGTAATTATCACTAACAGCCGCTTCCTTTAGGACTAAATGGCGGCTTGGGGATGAATATCGATTCCTGCTCTCACACAACGCAAATGTTATAACAGCAAACAGCATCTACACTGGCTTCCAGAGTCAGGAGAAGTAGAACAAGGAAAATGGCTATAAAGACAGAACTGCAGAAAGTGAAAGGCCTGGCTGGACGAACGCTCCCCAGGCATGAAGGACATGATGCGGGACAAGCGTCCAGATCAGAAACACTCAGGCTGGAGAGGGTTAGTGACCCTCAGGGTCCTCGCAGCTAACAATGTGTAAATCTGTTTTAGACGGAGCGGGTCACTAACGGAGTTCACTGCAGAAATAACGACGGGTCCAGGGTCACGTTAACCCTTTAAAGCTTCCCCAACATCAGGGAACATGGAACCACAAATTGCGTCGTTTATTTTCTCTCTAGAGAACAACTTCCTATATTGTTCATGTTACTTGCAACACATATGTAATTTGATGTATTGGAATTATGTCTTTGTTTTATTGATGAGGAGGAAAGTATCTAATGTACTAGACTTATCTGAAGCACTTGAAGACAAAGAAGAATGTCCTGGACTCTACTCGATAGTAATAGTTCATGTTGTAGCACTTGCCGTTTGTATAAACTTAACATAACATAATATAACATAAAAATGTGTTATTGTCTTTCTAGCCTCTTATAGTAATGTTGTAGCACTTGCACTGTATTCCATGTCTAAGATGATGGTGTTGAACTTCTTTGTATCTCACATAAGTGTCTGAAATAATGCTTGATTGTTCCTGTACCTGGAAGTCGCTTTGGACAAATAAATAAATTTAAATGTAAAATGTTTATTAGAGGAAAAATTCTGAAATATCAACCTCATCAAAAAAGCAAACATGTCTAAGCTAAGTTACTTCATGTGCTTGCTCATCAAATTCAGTGAAGTCGCCCACTAAATACTAGGGGTGGGACAAAATATCGATCTGGCAATATATCCTCATCCTTTTTCATGTGATACGATAATCGATAAGCTAATCGCAAAATCGTAATTTTAATTAATAAACATTCATTGTCAACTTGATTCACTGGTGTCGCTACGTCTCCTCTGGGTGGCGCTGCTCAAATGAAGGCTGGAAACTCCAACAGGGAGCCTAGAAAGCTCGGCTGAGAGACTCCCCGGCCACATTTAAATCTAAAGTCTGGGTTCACTTTGGCATTTAGAACACTGACAGAACAGAACGTGGATCGTTTTGTACCGGGTCACATCTCTACACGTCTCTTTCCCGCACTTGTATTGTGTAGCGATAAATGACGCCTACAAGCGAACCCCGTCAATGTGGGTAAAAAACATCACTGGAGAGTTTCTTTGAAAAAGGGGGAAAGACCCAATAATGTGAATTGCACGTCCCCACCAATATCTAGCATTTGCTGAACTGTCCTCACCCATAATTGTGTTTGTCGTGCTCCATGACTATCTAACGTGATGTGTATCTAACATGGCCTGCCCCCCAAACACACATCACTGATGTGATTGGTGGAGACACCATGCGTGTTCGAGAGGTGGGACTCTTAATCCCACATCACCAATGTGATTGGCTTTTGCCTTTTTCGAGAAAGATTTTACTCTTTCATTATTTAAATATTTATTATTTATATGTATTGTATTACTGGGTTGGTTCTGTTGACAATAATGCCTGGTTCTTACTTTCAGTTCTCATTTATTAATATACTGATGTATGAGAGATACTGTATGAAACGTTAATATATCTTTATTAAACTGCCTCTGTGTCATTAGTACCTTTACCCAATTCATTCATTAATATATTATTGTATTCAGAATGGATTTAAATATTGAGTTTTAGCTCGCTCGCATGGCTGCCAGCTTTCTGAGCCCCTTTTTCAACTGTGTGTTCTTTATATTCTGACCATGAATCTTTCTCCAACTCTCTGTTCTTGGATCTAATTTTGTTGGTTTGTTTATACTTCATTTCTTACAGACGAAGGTGAATCAGACGCCTGCTAACCCTAGGAAGACACCACCGTGCGGATCTTCACTTATGGCTACCGCTTGGCTTTTCCCCCAACTTCAAGCCCTATCCTTTTGTTTGTGTTGTTTTATTTCTGTTATCTTTTTATGTTTAATAAATTCCCTTCAGGGTTTTTTGCCGGCATTCTGTCTTGTTGGTGTCGTCTATGCCAGATCTTGTTCACACTAATATTTTAAAAAAATAATTAAATTCTATAACATTCTTATGGTTTAAAAAAAAATCTATTTAATTTAATTTATTTTATTTTTTTAATAAAATTATAAGAATGTTATAGAATTAAAAAAAATGAAGCAGGAATATTCAGGACTCTTGATAAATATTTAAATTTAAGCAAATGTGACACTGACTCTGTTAAACCCTTAGTAAAAGAAGGGGAGGGTTTTTAATCGTATCCCATTAGTGTGTTAAGATGATTCTCAGGGGATTTGATCAGAGAGCCAGAACTTCACGGCAGCTTGGGTGCAGAAAGGGGGTGGAGTCCCGTGCGGCATGCAGCCGGTGTGTGCGTGGGTACGGGCAGTGTGTGCTGTCTGTGAAGAAGCAGCAGGTGTAGTGGGCATGTGTGACGGGCAGTAGGGGGTCTCACGTTTGCAGGTGGGCTGTCGGCCGGACCAGGTGCCGTTGGGGAAGCAGATGCGCTCGGCAGAACCGTACAGCGTGTGTCCTGTGGAGCAGGTGAAGCGAACTTTACTGCGCAGCTGAAAACTGCCCTCCTCCCGGGAGGCGTGGGCCGGAGTCCCGGGGTCGCCACACTCCCCTACTATATCACCTACACACACACACACACACACACACACACACACACACACACACACACACACACACACAGAAAGGAAGAAAAAAATCTGTTAGTCTCAATGAATGTCAGTGAGCATCTGTCCACATCTTTTTCTCTCTCTCCTTTCCTTCCTTCCGTTCTCTTTCCCTCTCTCCCTTCCTTTCATTCTCTCTCCCTCTCTTTCTTTCACTCTCTCCCTTCTTTTCGTTCTCTTTCCCTCTCTTTCTTTCACTCTCTCCATTCCTTTCCTTTCTATCGTTCTCTCTCCCTCTCTTTCTTTCACTCTCTCCCTCCCTTCCTCTTCCTGTCTTTTTCTCGCTCCCTTCTTTTCACTCCCCCCACCCTTTTCTCACTTTCTCTCTTCATTCTTTCTCTCTTCCTTCCTTCTTTCCTTCCTTTCTCTCTCTTCCTTACCACCCTTTCCCCCTCTTTCTTCCCTCCTTGCTTTCTCTCTTTTGCTCTCCCTAGTCCCTCTCCCTCTGCTTTTTCCCCTTCCTTTCTCTCTCTTTCTCTCTCCTTTCTTTCCTTCCTTCCTTTCCCCCTCTCTCTTTCTTCCCTCCTTTCTCTCTCTCCTTTCTTCCATTCTTCCTCTCTCTCTCTCCCTTTTATTTGGGGTCAGGCTAAAACAGCCTGTCTATGATGCTGCAGTTTTATTTCGTGCACTGGTAAAGTCAGGCACTGTGACCTTGGTTTCCTTAAATCCAGGTTCTAGTTTGTTGGGTGTGTGTATAACGGTAGTTATGTTTACATTTGCATTTATTTTGACTTTCTAGTTGATAGTACAGCGGGTACTCGGGTTACGACAGGGTTCCGTTCCTCAGCGTGTATCTTAACCTAAATTTCGAAACTCGCTTATGTAAACGCCTACGCGGCTCAAACGGAGCACATACACAATACAGTAATGAAGTGAACAATTACTGACCTTCATTCCTGAGCTTTATTGTGTTTCTGTGGTGAATATAAAAATGTATGTACAGGTAGGCATACGCTTCCAGAACAAGAACGTTCAGAGAACGCTCAGAGAACATTCAGAGAACGTTCAGCTCGTCAACTCAGCTGGCAAAAAGCAACTCAGGGCTTTGCGTTCGCACACATGCGCACACACCAAACTCGCAATTTTTTTCCGAAACTCTCTCTCTCTCTGCCTCTCTCTCTCTCTCTCTGTCTCTCTCTCTCTCTCTCTCTCTCTCTCTCTCTCTCTCGCCGATAGTGGTAAGATCAAACTGCATGCAGCTCAGTCTCTCTCTCAGTCCTGTTTTACCGTAACGCATTGAGTAGGTGTTCAACTGCATTCTACTACCGTATATGACATTGAATACGCACAGAAACACAAACACATGGAGTGTAAATGGCATTGAAAAAAAACTAAAAAGGATTTTATTTTGTTGTTTCTTTGCTCAAAGCTCTGACCTTACTCACCATTCTAATAAAGGACAATACTTCTCTCTCTCCCTTCCATCTTTTCCCTCACTCTCTCCCTTCCATCCCCTTCCCTCTCTCTCCTTTCATTCCTTCTTTTCTTTCTCTCTTCTTTCTTTTCTTCTCTGTGTTTGCCAGCATCCCTCTTTCCCCCTTCATCTCTCTCTCTCTCTCTCTCTGTGATGTATCAGCAGGCTGATCAGATCTGTTCTCTGACTCATTTTGCTCAGTCACTACTTCCCTCATGAGAGGCTTAAGCTCGGACGACCATCCTTGTGGTCAGACAGTAGGGGTCGGTCTCTGAGGATTTCTCCACCTGCACCTCCTCTGACCCTCCACCTCCACCTGTAAGACCCCAGGGAGATGCAGATTTGCCCTAGTGGCTCAGGCCTGTGGGTTCAATGTGGGTTAATGTAAAGTATGATGCACCACAGTTCACTGTGCTCCATCATAAAGATAAAGGGGGATGGGGTTGTTGTTGCTTGGTAACCATAACCTACCATATGCCATAAAAACACTGATCAGCCACTGACAGGTGAAGTGAAACGATTATTGATACCCATCAAGAAATGGAACATGTTAGACAGCTTGTGAACAGTCGGTTCTTGAAGTTGATGTGCTGGAAGCAGGAGCGTAAGGATCTGAGCCACTATTCCTAGAACATCTCCAGGACAGCAGATCTTATGGAGGGTTCCAGGTCTGCAGGAGTTAGTACCTACCAACAGCGCTCCAAGGAAGGACAACCAGCCAATCAGCAACACGGTCATGGGCACCCAAGGCTTATCGATGCATGTGGGGAGTGAAGGCTGGTCTGATCTCAAAAAAACGACTGTGGTTTGAAATGTTAAGAACATTAGGCAGGTGGTCTTAAAGTTATGGCTTGTATGTCAATGCTACTTAATGATGCACGAATTCCAAACATCGCAAGTTTCCATACACAGGCGCATGGGGAAGGGAGAGAATGGTTTTCCATGTTGGGCCGTGGGGAAGCTGGAGCCGATCCCAACTGGGGCCCAAGGCTGGGTTCACCGTGGACAGGAGGCCAACCAATCACAGGGCAACACAAAAACAGACAACCATTCGCGTACACTCACACTCAATCTAAACCACTTTTGGACAGTGGGAGGAAACCAGAGAACCCGGAGGAGCCCACACAAACACAGAGAGAGCACATGGATAGGCACCTTGTCTGGAGATCAAACCCAGGACCTTCTTGCTGTGAGGCAACAGTGGTAACTACAGGCAACTGTAGAAAAAACAGTATTACAGAAAAAAACTGTAAAATTGATCAGACTTACATTATCAGAACTGAGTTCAGACTGAAAACCCACCTCGCTGTGAGAGCCAGAGAACCAATTACCAAGCTACTGCTCACTAGCATGAATGATTAGCATGAATCATCTGCATAAAGCTTTAATCAGGCAGCGGTCGCCAGAAGAAGTCAGGGGCAGCATCAGGTCTGCAGCTCATATCCAAGGCCCCGAGTGACCAAGGTGCTAATAACAAGTAGGGCCGACTTGGGGTTGGGTGGGGGTTGGGGGCACTTCTGAAATGACAAAGCTAGTGCACTTCACGTCTGGAGAAGAGTTTAGCTTGTGATTAAACCTGCCTTCAGGCGCTGTAGCTTCCTGTCTGCCGGCTAATCCAGCCTTTGTTCACAAATAAATGAAAACACACTTCTCAGCCCCTAACAACATATTTTTTTCTCTCCTCTAAGACTTTTTTCAGTTCATTAGAAATCTGGGGCATCCTTCTCCTCTTCATTTGCACAGGAGATTTGGGAGAATGTGTGGAGAGGAGCTGCTTAAAGGAACAGCTCAGCAAGAGAAAGAACATTACTATATATATACTGTCTCACAAAGGTGAGTACACCCCCCACCTTTTTTCTTTTTACACGGTATCTTCAGTGTTGTCCCATGAAAATATATAATCAAATATTTACATTATATATTGTCACGCGAGGGCATGTGCCAGGTGGCACCAAGGACCAGTCCGCACTAATTTTTCGTGCAATCATCACCCGTGGTTTATTTAAGTTCACATAATGGGGGAAAAACTCAAATGGAATCCCGCCAGCTGTCACTCCCCTCCTCCGGCAGGGAACCGTTACCGCTTCTTGGACCCCACCGGCTCACGTGGCACGGCTGTAGCCCCTCCTCCGCCTCTCTCAGGGCCGCCGGTACCCGGGGGAGCGCCGCTGAGAAAATACAGAACTTAACAACATTAGTGAAATGAGGGCCCGGTTCTCAGGCCGCACACGTTGAGCTTGTCCGGGGCCAGCCACATAATCCATAAAGGCGTAAAAGACCCCTCCCTCTCCAGGGGCGCTTCGGTGACGGCGGCCCGCTGCTCGCCCTTCCTCTGGGTCCTCACGCCGGAGGGGCAGCATCCACGGCCGCCTCGACCGGGCCGCCGACTGCTCATCCGTCACGCCGCCCCTTTCCGCGATTCTCTTCTTAATGTTCGTTTTGGGGGTTCCCCTGATCCTCGCTCGCTTGCCCGTTTGCCTTGGCTGAGGCACAGCTCTCTTGCTCCCTGCACTGCGGCCCATGCTCAGCTGGCCGAGCGGAGGCCCACCTCATCAAGCCGCACCCCGTCCCTGTTGCTCATGGTGGCTTTAGCCCTTTGCTCCCCAAGCCTCTCTCTCAGTCCGCTGAGCTTTCTCTGGCTCGTCCTCCTGTTCCGACTCCTTTCTCTCCCCTTCTCTCTGTACTCCTCCGCTTTTGAGTCCTTAGCCACGCTGTGCTGATGAGCCGGCAATCTGCGTGCGGTCCTGTTGGATTAGGGCGGCTCTCCCTGAGCAGCCACATTTCTGCCGCAGCTGGTTCGGGAAGCGCTAGCCATGGTCCTGAAGTGGCCAAGCACTCTTCTCTCAGCTTCTCCGCTGTCCATGGTGCTGTACCGATTCAATCCCTTTCACAGTGCCGCAACCGGTGTGGGTCGAATCCGTGGGCGTGTCCCTGTGACGCCACAGTAAATATATTTGATATAATATAATATGGTACAGTGGTTAGCGCTGTTGCCTCACAGTGAGAAGGTTCTCTGGTTTCCTCCCTCTGTCCAAAGCCCCATGGTTTAATTTGACTGGCTGCTCTGAATTGCCCATAGGTTAGAGTGTGAATAGTTGTCTGTCTCTGTGTTGCCCTACGATGGGTTGGCCTCCTTTTCAAGGTGTATTATTATTAACACGATTAATAATTATTAATATATATTATTAATATAAATGATCATTTGTACTATTATTTACATATTATTATTACCCACCCCTTCACCAGAACCATTAGCCTGTTTTTGTTATGTAAATGGAGCAGGTCCTGGAACCCTTAAGGACACTTTGGGGTCAAGGAACCCGTTTCTCTCCCATGTAGAGTCTCTCTACATTCAACATATAAGTTTCAGACACTATAGCACACTATAACAATCATGGTTTTTTGGTTTGTTTTACTTTTTTATTCTTGAATAAATGTTTTTCTCTGAAACAATCCACAAAAATATAATATTTTACTATTTATAATTAACATATCAATTAATTTGTTTTCCATTTTGTTTAGTTTGTTTGTTACTTTTCTATTTTTATTCTCCAAAAGTATCAGTACAGTAACCACCACATAGTCCTTACTTGTTCCCATTCCTATAGATAACACCATGTCTATCTGAAATGACCTGAGGCATTGGTGTAATGGTGTAATGATTTAGCCACTCAGTTCTCCCCGCACTAATTGGCGAACATGAGCGGCCCTTACGCTCTTGCAGCTCTGGAACAAAACTAATCTCAAACACATGTCTTGGTTGGCCGATCGTGTTTTACTGTAATGGTAAAAACCATTTTTTTGGCCAAACTACTCCTTTAACACATTGCTAGTGGAGGCTGTGGAGCTGGCAGAGACGCAGAGAGAGATGCCGGCCTGTTCACAGGAGACGCTGCCTCCTCAAAGGCCCAAATCCACCCACACTAGGTCTCTCTGACGAGAACAAAAGTGTCAGGGAAGAGAAGGGAAAAGGGGGCCTGGGCTTTTTCGACTCATTAGCCTGTTTCACTTCTGCCATCTAGCTCTCTTTTGTGTGTGCAACTGCTATCTAGCAGAGATTGTGGGGCAAGACCAGTCCAACCTGAAAAGAGCTTCAAGCCTTGAGACACTTTTCAATCTGCTGCCTTCTGCTGGTTTGTGCTTTGGGACAAAAAGCAGTGAAGCTCAGTCAGAAAGCAATACCCAGGCAGTATGGGTCGATCAGATACGCATATAGGCCATTGTTCTTCTTTAGTATATCATAACACTATTATTTATCATTAATCATTTATCCCTATACTGGAACACTACCCCAAATTCAGACACCCCTGCTAAAATGACCTTGTCAGAAGACCTGAATTGCTTTAGTCCTTTAATTGTTTTAAATAAAATGTCACGTGCTAAAGTATAAGCGCATTTTCAGTCAATTCAATTATGGCTTTTAGAGCTTCAATCATATGTAGACCATTCCAGAACATGTGGGAGAGGTTCTGGGTTCAATCCTCCAAGTTGGTCACAGGTGTCTTTCTCTGCGGAGTTTACAAACTCTCCCTCTGATTGCGGGTGCTCTGGTTTCCTCCCACAGTCCAAAGGCTTGTGGTTTACGTTGACTGGCTGCTCTAAATTGTCCATAGATGTGAGTTTCTGTGATTGTATCTATGTGTTGACCTGTGATAGATTGCCCTCCTGTCCAGGGTGCAACCTGCCTCTAGTCAGCTGGGATCGGCTCCAGCTTCCCCGTGACCCAAGTTGAAAAAGGGGAGAATGGAATGGAATAAATGAGGTCACCCTTCAAACATTTCCTGAATTCTTAAATTTGACAGCAATGGGCTCATCTAACTATGGATCTGAAACTACAGACTTATGAAACAAGAGACTACATACAATTTAAAAAAACTCTGTCCTTTACACTTTCCGATATGTCATTTTCAACTTCAAGTTAAAGAGAACTGCTGGAAGAAGACCACGAGAAGTCTCTGATAAATTGCTAAAATATGCAAAGCAAAACCCCCATATCCCTGCCAAGGGAGGCACCAGAAGTGATGCACTGACCTTCTGTGCAATTGAACAAACATCATCTACATCAGGGATGTCCTAAATCAGTCTTGGGGGGCAGGTGAACTCCTGAAACATACTCACTAAACTTGCCAATTAAAATGCAAGTTGAACCTGTTGGGAAACTGCTGGACACCAGGACCTGAGCTAGACACCCCTGATATACATGGAAGGGTCACCAGAAGGCCATCCGAAGTATGCAACAGAATACACAGAAACCAGACGTATTCTAAAAATCAATTGCAGTGGTCTGTTACAAAAAACAAGATATGCAGGCATGGAAGTAAGAAAAAGTTCCACTAAATACTACAAATAGCACTTGGAAGCTAATATCTCACAATCAGTAAAGGAACCGTAGAAGAAAAAAGGCCGTATATTACAACAAGACAATGCGCTAAAACATACGTCAAACTCAAGTGATATACTTGAAGAAGTAAAAGAGCAGTGGATCAATGGAAAGTGACTACCATAGTACTACTCAGGACATGGATCATCCACAGCACAGCAGTAAGACTGATAAGAGGTACTGTATGCCAGTGTGTGTGGCATTGGAAGGAGTGTATCAGACACAGTGGTGTTGAGGTAGTTTGAGGCACTACTAATTGGAGCCTCAGCTCTCTGAATTGATGTCCAGACCCCGCAAGGCTTCAGACGGCACGATTGGGCCTGAAAGCTTGCTGCTCGACAGAAGAGAGGCTAAGAGCAGTGGCCGTACCTTGGACACACCTGGCAGTGCAGGACTGTATTGATTTTGTTTTCTCTCCACACTTCGTCACGCGGCACTAGAAATATCGGCTTTCTGTCCGCGGCTAGAGCCGTGTCGGCAAACGATTTGATTTAAGGGCGAAACATGGTGCAACTCTTGTCCTGCTTTCAGCATGTTTTCAAAAAACACAGGAATGTTAGTGTCAGTCTCAAAGGTCACCATGCTGTCGGCCGGATGAGTTTAACCCCTTAATCTCTGGTTATTATTCAGTCGCCACAAAGCATACGCATAACCAGCCTAATTTTATTACCATCTATCACTATGCGCAATCTTTCTGACATGTTTATCTGTACTTAATGTGGTAAAAAGTGGTAACCCTTCGAGGGTATATCAATACAAACATTCGGTACATTTATACATGCTGGATTTATGCCATATTTCCCAACAGGAAAACACGTATAATATATCCAATAGTAATATAATGATATAATTTAGAAATAATTGCAATATCTTTGTTTGAACCAGCCACCTTTAGTGTCAGGACTGGAACATCTTGCTTTACCTCCTTAACCCCCAGAAACCAAATGGTTTGTACCTTTGGTTTGTGATTGTGAGGTTATTATTCTTATTCATATTATTGGATTAATTTGATCATTCTTTTCAGTTGGGGACACTATGATATGTCCCCACAACATTTGAAATTCATCCCCTCCAATACCAAACAATTTTACTTTCACAATTTCACAATTCTCCTGCCCTGGTCAACACATACAAAGTGCTTTTCAAACTGAAGCCCATGTAAAACATTCAATATTTCTAAACGATTTTATTAAAATTCTCAAGCAAATATTATTTAAAAGACAAAAGTACAAACAAAATATCAATGTAATATTAAATATATACAGATTTTGAATTTGATGCCAGTTACACATTCACAATAGTTGAGAAAAGGGAACAATATTTAGATTACATCGTGCTAAAATGAGCGTGTAAAATGAGCATCCGCCAGAGGCTCAGTCTGTGTAAGAAAAGATGGGTTGTGTCTCATGATACTTTGTATTGTCCATCACCGCTTGAACCCACTGAGAAAGTGTCACGCTACTGTGATGAATACTGTATTGCCTCATGGACTTTGGAGAAACACATCAGATGGCAGATGAACACAAATAGTTCTACTTGCAAAACTACAATTTGTATCCTCGGTTCCCAAATAAATAAAGTGTAATTAAATTTTTTTTTTACTAAACATGACTGTTCCAATGTTTTCATTAAATTCTACATTTTTGAAAATGGGGTTTATATATTAAATATGAAAAACTAAGATTATTATGCAAAATCGAAGGCAACGACAGATCGAAACTAAATGATTGGTAGAATTCTACGCTAAAAAAGTCAATGTTTTTTAAGAGACAGGGTGCATCCTGACTGTCTGAAACAAAGAGGAATTGAATTCCACTTCAGAGACGCTGAAAAACAAAAAAAGGCCTCTCCACTCGCTCTGTATTTTACAGAGGGGATTTGCAGGAGGGCTGTACCTGATGTAAGATCACGCGTTGGAACATAAACAGACATTCAGTGAGGAACGCACGCACATGCTTTAAGGCTTTAAACAAGTTAAAGAGCTTTCAAATCTGTCCTACAGGATACAGTGCAGTCCTTTCAAACCGGGGGCTTTCTTCTGGGATTTTGTACAAGCTGTTGAAATTCATGTTTCTTCATTGCTCCGGGATAAAATATTTAGCAAACATTTTTAAAGTAATAACAGTACTTTAGAAACTGTGTCTACATGTGAGATAAAATAGCTCAGAATTTGAAACTACACCCGAGTTTCGAACTTGATATTTAATATACGAAGGAAAGGCATTTATTTCTCACAAAACAGGCCTCATGACATAAATGAAAGGCAATATACAAATAAAATACACAAATGTATAAAATAATAAAAAGAAGATAAGAATGAGAATAAGACTAATTGTACTCTTCTAATTATTACCGTATATCTTCTAATAATAGCTAGTCTCCTATTGACAACTGTTTCCAATAAAAGCCAGGTTTGAAGAGATGTCTCGAAAATAATAGACGCCGGTCTCCAATAGTAAATGCCTCCCCCCTTGCTCCGCCCCAAATTTCACGGGCACACTCCTCTGAGCTTTCACTTTCTACCTCCGTGTTTTAACAGAATTTAGTCCCTACGGTACGAAACGGCTTAAAACAAACCTCTGATTTCTGATTACTATATGAGAGTAACGTGTAATTACTCATTTCTGTAACGATATCTGAACAAATGACCACAAACACTTTTGACCATTTATGCTAGACGGATGGACCTTATTCAGTAACTACTCTGGCTTGAATGTGGACGTTATATAGTTATGAGACATAGAAACTAAAGCCTGGGTCTACACTGCAGCCCTCAGAGTTGGAAAGGAGCCGGTTAACTGCTGTCAGTCCTGTCGTTCAATATTCCCAGCCCATGATCGGTTTGTTCCGGTTCGTTACAGGTGCCAATCAGAGAGCCAGGAGAACGTGTGTCTGAGAGGAGCGGCTAGGGAGGACCAGGCTTGGAGATAAAACCCAGGCTAAAGACTTTCAGAGAGAATAGAGAATTTCTCAGAGAGAGATGAAAGCGAGGGAGAGAGGGAGAGAGAAGGCACTGAAGGACCAAAGGTAGAGTTAAAAGGAAATACACAATACTAACATGTACAATAAAAGGCGCCCAGTTCCCCCACTTTACGTCTAATATAGCGAATCTGCCAAGACGTGGTCGGTGTCTGGTGTAGAAATGGACATTTATGAGCAGAGAGCGACACACACCTACGTGAAACAGCAACTTCTACTCAATTCTGCTGTTCAATCCAGCATCACACAAGCTTTCTGTTCTATTTCAATCACACGGTCTGTAATGTATTTCCTGATGACAATAAAAGCAGACAATATACATTATACACATCACTGGCCGTAACTCCACACTCATTGACTTTTTATAGCACAAACATCACTGTAGGCATCATCTACATGGTTCCTTAAACAAGAACTATGGTTATTAATACAGTATAGATACTGGTGTAGTGTTACAGCATATTCATACAGTTTTACATACAGCAGTCTATATCTATTTGTACAATATAGTATTATGCCTGTCTGTCTGTCTGTCTGTCATATACAAATGATCAGGGTTGAGATCTGTGAAAAGATCTGTGCTTCACTTACTTATTGATGATTTTTAAGAAATGTGTAAATGAATATAACAGCATAAAAAATGAATGTTAAACAATGTTAAAAAGTGCTGCATCTAATATATACACAGTATAGTGTAATGTGTAAAATGTGATGTGAGATGTGTGGTGTGGTGTGTAATGTATGATGGGTGATGTGTAATGTGTAAAAATTCCTCACAATATCAATGGGAATTAGTTTGAGTATTTGGTGCAAGCGGCAAAAAATAAACTTGAAGCTTAAAATGTGGTATTATGGGTGCGTGGTCTCTGGTATAATAGGCTGTAGTGCAGCTTAATATTGTGTGATGTTTTGCATGTGGTTTGTGATCTATGGTTATATATAACAAAATGTCGTACAGTGTCAGAAACCACATAAGGAAGTCTACACCACATGATTGAGGACCAAGCTACACTGTCTACTGAAGTGCAAGAGAAAGAAGGGGTGAATGTAGAAAGAATGAGATAGAGAGAGAAGAGACACACACAAAGCTCATGTGCCTGAGGAGGAGGAGGAGGAGGAGGAGGAGGCAGTGGGCGGAGCTTTGCTAGATGAAGTGTTACGGGGTCAGAGATAGCAGATGCGAGAACGGAGGGAAACAGGTGGACATGGGGAGAAAAGAGATGGATGGAGGGAGGGAGGCGCCAGCTTGTGAAATCGAAAGGGTTTTTATTCTATCCGTCGTTAAGCATGAACGAGCCCGGGCCGGAATTAGTGACGGCCTATCAATTAGACAAATGATCTTGGAGGGGTGGTGCTACACAAACACAGACAGGAGTCATTACTCAAACACATTTAATTACCAAACAAACCTCCAACAGCCACGTTTACAACACAAACAGTTGGCACACACCTAGGGCCGGATTCCCCAAGCCAGATTAAGTTCTGAATTCAATTTCCAGTGTTGATTTAATGCAATTTAGTCGAGGTCTAGGGGCTTTTGTTCCAAATTTTTAATGAGAAAACCTCATAAATGTTTATTTATTTTTTACTAAAATTAAGGGTGCAGAGGCTATCGATGTCGCCTCACAGAAAGAAGGTCCTGGGTTCGATCCCTTGGTCGGTCACAGGTGTCTTTCTGTGTGGAGTGTAGATGTGGGGTATCTCACGATCTGATACGATACAATACGAGATACATGACTCATGATAACGATAATATAGCGATAATACAACGATAATCGATATATCGCACAACAATGACGTAGCGATACGTCACAGAAACACAGAGATGTGTTATTAATTTACATAAGTAACAGCAGTGCTATTGTTCCGTTTCCCGTATTTGCTTTGCGGCCGTGGTCGGAAGCACAGGGAAACCGCTACTTCAGCTTCAGGGCTTCACTTCTGTTTCCCTTTGTCACTTGGCAAGTTGCGCTAGAATCATGCTACCATCCGAACTACAACTCCCAGAAAGCAGCTCGTTCCAGCTCCAGCAACCTAGAATGGTGCCCACAACCATGAGCAGCTGAATTCAATGACACTGTCTCTGATTCAACAGTCGTCCTTCCCTGGCTCACATTGTATCGCTCCTGTTTCCAGTACATCAACTTTAAGAACTGACTGTACACTACTCAGTTGGTGCTTTTCATAGCTGCCCGCTGCTCCACAGATGGGTGGGTTAAATGTCACCATTCATCTGGATGCACTTTCTGGGACGGGGTGCGTCCACAGAGACAAAGTCACTTTCAATTTTCACCCAAAGAAGCAGTAAACCAAACTTTTGCTGGAGGTCTTTATGCTCCTCACATTTACAGTATATTCTTTATCCCCCTCTCTTTCTCCCACTCTCTATCTATCACTTCCCCTCTCTCTCTCTTCCTTTAATGTCACCAGCCTCTATCTCCAGGCGGAATAAAGAGATAAAAATGGCTCTAAGGAAAAAAGCAGGCGGCACAATTCCTTATCTGCAGCGCTGAAATGAGCAGGCCTCCGGTGTGACTAAATCCGTGTCTACTGACCACTACCCTCACTGACACAAAGCCTACACTGGTAGCCCTGATAACGGCTGAGACGCAGCGCTCTCTCCAGCGCCCGTCCCAGAGGGAGCCTGACCTGAGCAGTGGGGCAGCGAGCCGCTCCATTGGCCGCTGAGCTGGCAGGTGCGTCCCGGGTCCCCGATCAAGTGCCGGCCTCCCGTGCAGGTGTAGCGCGCCACCGAGCCGAAGGTGAACTTGTCTCCGATCAGGACGCCGTGGGGTGGGACGCCGGGATGACCGCAGTCCACCTCTGAAAGACAGGACAGAGGGGTTATACACAACATCCTGCAAACTTTCACATGTTCATATTTCTGTTTTCCTTGCTTTTCCAACTATATTCAGCCATAACATTAAGACTACCCGCCAAATAGTGAGCAGCTCCCCCATGCTGCTGAAACGGCTCTGACTCTGGTGAACCATGGGACAGAACAAAAGGCTTCTTCCCATGTGCACCAATGAGCCCATGACCTGGTCACCAGTTCACCAGTTGTTCTACTGCACACATGGAACACTCAACAAGACCTGCTGTTCTGTAGATACACTCGCCCTCACTTGCCAAAGTGGCTCAAATGCTTATGTTCCTGCTTCCAGCACAGCAACTACAAGAACTGACTGTTCCCTTGCTGCACTATATATCCGCTCCCTCCCGACAGGTGCCATATGTAATAACTAGATTGTTCTTCACTTCAGTTGTGTTAAATGTTATGGTTAATCTGTGTGTGTTTGTGGATGTTTAAGACTAATGCAAATATGATACACTGATATTAACTAATGAATTTAAATCATTAAAAATAATGTATGCCTAAATATAAATATAATGAATATAAATCATGTAAAATATATATATTTTAAATAGAAATAATAATGTATAAATAAATAGAAATATACTGAATATAAATAGTTAAATAACAAATACATTGAAATAAACAGAAAAAATAATAATGAATAAATACACATATAATGGATAAATAATTAAATAACAAATAATATGAAATAAACATAAATAATAATAAATTGTGTATAAGTAAATATAAATATAATGAATATAAATAATTCAATAAAAAATATATTGAAATAAATAGAAGCGATTGAATAAGCGTTTTTTTTAGAAAATATTTCAAATTTGCTGGAAAAAAAAAAAAATTCTGTTTGGTGATGTTCAGACATGACTGTGAAGAACTTTGCCTTGGCAGAGTGGTGATAGGCTGCTCTACTACACATTCCCTTCCCACACACCTCAGGCTGTAAGTGACCCAGTACACCCGTGCCGTGGTGGCGTAAACGCTTTATAGGCAAGATAATAATGTCAAGCTTTCGATTTTGATATTTTGTTTGTCACTTTGTCACAACAAAAACAAAAACAAAAAAAAAATGGAGGAGGAAATGAGGTCATTTCAAGCTTCATCTGAAAAGCACCTGAACAAAACCGATGATGAAAAAGAAAGACTTCCGTGCTATTCCGGAGAGTGATTGCCTGGCAAGGGAGATCAGATTCCTCATTAAAATTCCACTTCCTCGCCGCGGCGCTCGCTCTCCGAACGTACAGATAAAGAGAAAGGAGAAATTTCGCACGCTTGGGAAAAGCAGGAATGCCAGGCGGCGGGGAGCAGCTGCGTTGTCTTTGCCACGCGCCGAGCACAGTGAGCTGGGGACAGAGGAAGTGCAGCGAGGAGCCAGGTTCCCCAGGTTATGTACCAATTATGAGGACGGGGGTGGCAAAAAAAAACAGGCAAGAGCCAATTATAATGCCTTACAGGCAAATGAGCACATCTCCCTAACTAAGCCCCAGCACCGGGCTCGGCTACAGGAGCCACAGAAAACACTACACTCATAATTACTGCCATCTCTTTTTCAAATGGCTAAAAGTGTTGAGATTCAGAGAGGGAACATTCTGTTTTCTCCAACTTCTCAGCTTCGTGGAGTCAGCTGCTCTCTTTTAATCTAAAATAAGCGCCATCGCCTCCGTGGGACGGTTTTAGTGCAGTGATTGGGCTTGTGCTGGGCAGACTTGCCCCAAAGACCACTCAGAAGAGGTAAAGCAAGTGTTAAAACTTTCCCAAATATATCCACGTTCAACAATGCAGACCTTAGAATAGATATAAAACAAGGTTTTCATAAATCACTAGCAGGGAACCCGGCGTTGCTGGGAAAGGATAGTACCAGAGAAGGAGAAATGTGGAAATGGAATTCATGGTAACAGCAAGGTTATAATAGTTTTGGATTTTTCATTAGTTTTAGTTTTTATTTCGTTTTGACTTTTTGTTTTCAAAATCAGTTAGTTTTAGTTAGTTTTTAGAGGCAGATTTTCTAGTTTTTATTAGTTTGTATTTTTTGAAATTGCTTAGTTTTAGTTTAGTTTTTATTAGTTACAGTGTTAGTTTTAGTTTTTGGTTTTTTTTGTAAATTAGGATATGTCAGATTTTAATTCAACCTAAAAGGCTTATTACAAAGACGAAAACGAAGGACGTTTTTGCTATAACATTAGTTCGTTTTGTATACACAAATAACAGTTTCAGTTAGTTTTCGTTTTTTTTTTTTAACTTTCAGTTTCAGTTAACGAAAATGCTTTTTCGATTCTAGTTTTAGTTTTTTCGTTCGTTTTCGTTAACTATAATAACCTTGGGTAACAGCAGGATTTGTAGGTAAAGGAACAAAGCAGGTGACGCTCATCCAAATAAACAGAAAACTTAGTGTAAAAGACTCAATAGAAACTTTATTTCCAGAAGGTGAAACTGATGGGGAACGGTTACAGCTTCTTTATAGACGACGCTGGCAGTTTTTCCTCTGGGGGTGTATGTGTGTGTGAGCACAGGGTTCGCTAATGAGAAAACGATGCGTCGGACGCAACCGGAAGTAGCACTACGGCTTCTGGAGCATGAGATGCAGCTATGTACCAACTTTAGTCGCAATCCGTGCAGCCGTATGGAAACGCATAGTGAACAGACAGACAGACAGACATCCTCTTATATATATATTAGTAGAAAGAATTCTGGTGAAATGATTAATTTATTATTAATTTATTCAGCCATAACAGCAGATGTGAAAACCACTGAGTAGTTACAATGGCACTGGTCAGCAGGGCGGGGTAGATTAGACAGGAAGTGAACAGTCAGATCTTGAAGCTGACGTGCTGAAAGCAGGAGCATCTCCAGAACAGTGACCCAAAGGAGAACTGGTAAACCGGCGACAGAGTCATTAATACAGCACATTATCATACACGTGGTCATTCAATGTGCTTTACAGGATAAATGGAAAGTGAAGAGGAATAAAAACAGGCAAAGAAAATATGAATAATAATAAGCATAAAAGAAAAGCAATCAAAAGGTGACATAAGTAAATCTGCTTACCTTTTAAAGTGCTTAAAATACAAAACATAAAAATAATACGATAAAAAATAAGATAAAATGAATAAATATGCATAAAAATGCAATACAAGTATAAAATAGAATTAAAATATATTAAAACAAAACACAAAAGATACTGATAAAAGAAAGTTTAAAAGAAAATTATGGTTATGAACCGTTTAGTTTTAAATTTCATTATTGTAAGGCTAGCCGGTCTGGTCCGATCTTAAACATGAGCTACTGATGTGTAAAATGCACAAAAAAGTGCAAAAAACCCCTCCAGATTTCTCCACCGTGCCTCCACCCATTGCATGGACGTGTGAAGCTCCATCAGCACCTGGTTTGATCTAATGAAGGTCCGATTGAGCCCAAACCAAACATCAGCCCAGACAACAGCTTTTAAATATCATTTCCTCAAGCGTCACACTGTGTATTAAACCCCAGTCGTGCGCTCCCACATTCTGTCCAAGTGTGGATGTGTGGACTTTCACCACCAAACGTGACATTCGACTGTAATGTGCAGTAACTGCGTATTTACTACACCTGCCTTCTGATCTCATCCCCAATACTGAAAGGTGTGCCGTTATTCATTCCCTTCTTTTTATACCAGCTTCCTCTGAAGGCCAGAAGCATTTCTCATGCACGTAGGCGAACGCCGGCGCTCCATCGCTACGGGAACAACGTTTTGCGAGGTGTAAAATGTGTCACAACACAGTTCATAGCGCAAACTGTACATAGCTACAGCAACAGCCGAGCCTGGCCAAGCTGTCGCACCCACCAGGAGTCTTCCTCCCAGTCAACACTCACAGCATCGCAGCCGTCTGACGAGCCGCTCGCAGAAATGACTCACTGCTGTAACACATCTCCAGCTCCGTGTAAAACAAGCGTCCTGCACACGTTTAACACACGTGGCTGTTGGAACGACGGTAGACAATGACCCCATTCACCACTGGTCACTTTGTGCGACTAGTACCTGGATTGGATCCTGAGAAAACTGGTCATTATTGTGGAACCATCTGCCCCAGATCAGATCTGTCTCGCGGATAAACGATGCATTTCAGAAGTTTTCTGTTCATTGTTTTTCATTCATTATTTACAACCCCATTCCCAAAAAGTTGGGACACTGTGTAAAAGGAAAATAATAACGTTTTGCAAATCTTCCATCGTAAACCTGGACTGGACATAGGAAACATCTCAAATGTTTAAACTGAGGAAATGTGCCATTTTACAGAAAATGTCATTTTGAATTTGGCATCAAAAAAGTTGGGACAGAGCCATGTTTCCCACTGTTTAGCATTCCCTATTCTTTTTTCCGGCTCTTGGACTGAGCTTGGATAAGTAGCTGGGTAGTGTGCATGTTTTTTCATTTTTTGTCCTTAATGTATTTTAAATGAGCTTTAGCCCAGTAAAGACCAGTGCATTTCTAGATCACCTTCACATATGGCTCCTTCTCTGAACGATAAAGCTTTAACCTGCGTTTGTAAATGGCACGGCGATGGCAATGCTTTATAGTTGTCTTTCTACATCCAAGCAAATGTTGATTATTAGCCGTGTCCCTTGCACATAGAGAATTCTGGGGCTCTTTTGATGATGTACTGCAGATGACTACATATTCAATGTCTTCTCACTTTTACACTGAGGAACATTATTCTGAAATACTTCCACTATTTGTTTTTTGAAAGTTGTAAATGCAAATTGATGAGTCTCTCTAAGATGCCCTTTTCATACCCAATCATGTTATAGATCTGATGTTGACCTAATTACAGTAGCTGAAAAATGTCCTGTCAGAGCTGTTTTATTGGAGTCCCAATTATTTTTCCAGCCCTTTGTTGCTACATCCAAATTTTCAGAGACGCGTTTCTGCATCAAATTCAAAATAAGAAAATATTTTTTAATGTAAGAGTAATATCTTAAAGTCTCACTTTCAGCATTTAATATGTTTCTGTATACTCTTGGGAATAAAATATTGGCTTATGAGATTTGCAAATTATTCTATTTTTATTGACATTTTACGAAGAATTATATTTTTTTGGAAGTTTGGTTGTTTTATGTATTTTTTAATATTTATAATATTTATTTATTTAAATATATATTTAATATTTATATAACATTTAATATACTACTACTACTAATAATAATAATATCATTAATAGGACCAACAATAAAAACAATTAGAATAATAATAATAATAATAATATCAATTATAGAACCAATAATAACACTAAGAATAACATCAATA
>JBBIGC010139707.1:0-21123 GCA_037576955.1 Lepidarchus adonis | reverse complement strand
TGTGTGTGTGTGTGTGTGTGTGTGTGTGTGTGTGTGTGTGTGTGTGTGTGTGTGTGTGTGTGTGTGTGTAAGGGGAGGGGTTATTGGTGCTGTACACAACTCACCATCGCATGTTACTGTTCTGTCACAGTGTTAGATGGGGGTCACCTATTTCAGACGGTAATGAAGAGTTTGTATGTATGACTAAATTTGAAGGACACACACACACACACACACACACTGTAAGGTTGAAACACACAGTTAATGAGTCTACATTCACTCTGACAGCAGCAACCTGAATTAAGACAGAAACTTTTCCACTCACTCGATCTGCTGACATACAGAAAGTGACATTGAAAATGTGTGTGTGTGTGTGTGCATGTGTGTGTAGGTGTGTGTGTGTGTGCGTGTGTGTGTGTGTGTGGTCACTTTAGTGCGATTAGAGAATGTTTTGCTTGACTGGCAGTCCTCCCATCATATATAATAATTACACAGATCATTGCACCCACACTTTAGAGAGAGAGAGATGGGGGGATAGAAATAGAGAGAGAAAAGAGAAAAAGAGAAATGGTAAGAGAGAGAGAGAGAAAGAAAGAAAGAGAAAGGGAGGAAGAGAGCGAGAGCACATGAGAGTGGGAGAGAAAGAGAGAGAAAGGACAGAGTGAGATGGAGAGAATAAATAAGAAAGTTAGAAAAAGAGACACAGACAGACAGACAGACAGACTGATAGATAGTAGCATAGTTAGAAAGAGAGACAGACAGGCAGAGAGAGAGAGAGATGAGGTGTACATGAGTGCCAATGTACTGACTATAAAGAGTGCACTCCTCCTGATGGGACAGGCTGAGCGTGTCTCTTTGTCTTACTGCACTTGTCTAACTAATCACTTCATCCATTTTTGTCCCACTGCCTCACCTTTCATTCTCCTCACCTCTCTCTCTGCTCACCACATCCTCGCACACTCACATTCCTGAGCCTGCCCCCTCCTTCTGCAAATCTCTAATTCATCCCTCCATCCTGCTATTCATCTCTGCACTTTTTTAATGGCTCATCCCATCCTCTCCGTCCCTCCTGTGCTGTCTGAGTGCTGACAGAGAGAGACAGAGAGAGAGTTTATATTGGTCCCGGTAGGGAACCTGTAGCTCTCTGTAATGAGGACCTGAGAGAGAGACAGAGGGATGTAAAGCTGGAAAACACTGCGGTCATCAACCAAGCCCTTCTTAAAACCCCTCCTGCTTGCTCTCTCTCTCTCGCTCAAACACACACACACACACACACACACACACACACATATACTTTTTTTTGCAGTCTGATCGAGAAAATGCAACTCACAGTCTGAATTTCAGAATTTTTCTTTGATTGGATTCAAGCCCGAGTTGTAGGCGATCAGAGTTGATATAAATTAGATTTGGGGGCATGTGGTGCAGAGCCTGTTTACAATACAGCTTGGGAAAATTCTTGTTTTTATGATGGATCTTGATGTGAAAGTAAAAGATGATTAAAAAAAATAATAAAAATTGCAACTTGGCAGAACCAAAGTTTCTGATTATTATATCAAAAAGTCATTGAATGTTGCTAGATACTCTCTGGTTCCCTCTCTGGAGATAGAGTTTACTTTGTCAATAGGGGGCAGCAGTGAGGAGTGGAGGGAGAGTTTCATTATACCACTGTCCAATTGTATTAAATTAACAGCAGCATTTAAAACTGGTGCACTTTCATTAGGAATATTGATGAGTCCCAAAATAGAATTGAATTGAATAGAATGTAATGTCTTTATTGTCATTAAACTAAAGCAATGTACACATACAATGAAATTGGAGGGGCTACTTCTACGGTGCAGTATTAGAAAGTAAGGATGTTTTTGGTGTTGATCCTGGATTTTGAGTAAATTTCTATATTACTCTGTCTTATATTCAGGACAAAACTGTGCAAATGTAGAAGGTGTAACTGTAGGAACTCTTTATCTTAATGCATCAAATGAAGCTAACAAGCTGGAAGGGTGAAAGGGAAAATGTTCAAGACAGGTGAAGCTCCACCACATCTTTTCAAACTTCCACTTACACGAAATGTTTAAGAAGTAAAGAACCACGGTCTTAATATAGCAGGTTAAAATTCCATCCTACAAAGTGAGGACACAAACACACACACACAAACTTTTATTTATGTAAACACACTTTTACAAAGAACAGTAATGCACTACTCCAGGCCTCTTGAACTGTTACTGGCATTTTTTTTCTTTATCCACTTCTATTTTCACCCAAAACGTGTTTAATGCACTCCAGCCCACACTGTAAGTTTTCCCAAGCACTTTTAAGAATAGTAAGTGGTAGAGACTAAAATAAATGAATAGTAGCTCCAGACTGGCAATTAGGCAAAAGGGCCTCAGACAAAAGAGCCAAATGCTGGGGGGAAATTTACATAAGAATGAATTACTGCATGAATTTAGTGGATTTATTGTTAATTAACTTCCTGTATTGTCTCTGCTGGCATAGATCTGACCCTTAAACTTTATTGTCAATGATTTAGCTGTTTCACCATAGAACTGTGCTGAATAAAAGCACTGACTCCACTATCTTCCTTCCAACACCAGTGTTAGCATATTTTCAGCATCGGTTAATTACCCCATACAACTTCGAGCAAAGTCTACCATAAAAGCTTGGGAAGTTTTCAGGCTTTGCTGCAAGATTCTGACATTTAGCCTTTGTTTATCACTGGAACCCTCTTTCTCTTTCCTTGGGTGTTTCATACCTCCTGCATTTTGACAGGTTTGGAAAGTCTTTCAGGGGAAGTGCACTCTAAAGGACGCTCTGAAGGTGCTTTTAGTGCTCTACCTCAAGTATATTTGGCATTTATTCAAGTGTCCCATGAGCTTTGCAACTTCAATGTTAGTTGCCTACATTTGCGTTTGGAAGATGTTCTTTTCCAGCACAACCTATATATATGTGTCTTTTCAGCAATTTGGTATTTGCTTATTGTATTGCAGAATACCTATATTAAATTATAATTATAACTAAGATTATTTACGTATGTATGGTTACTCTAAAGTCGATCCTGAAGGGCTGGTGTCCTGCACATTGTGGTGGTTCCTTTACTCAAACACACTTCTTGAACATTGCAATTAACAAGTGAGTCTTACTAGCTGTGCTTAATCAGGGAAATCACCAGACTGTGCTGGAAAGCGGCCCTTAAGGACCGGAGCTGGGCATACCTGTTCTAGATATTGGAACATAGCTATTGAGGTATGAGGTATTGCTGAGGTCAGGAACTGATGTTGGATTGCCAGTTCTGTATTATGAAATGTCATTCCAGTTTATCCCAATAGTACTGGATGCAGAGAATGCAGTTCAACATTTCCACAGCCCAGTGCTGGAGGGCTTGAAGCATGGTGACCTTAGGTGCAGCTGCTCCATGCCAATGTACTGGTCAATGTTTTTTTATGAAAATTATACACAACGCAGGCCTGTACCAATAATGGCCGTCTGGATACTTTTGGAATGTTATATAATAATATAAAGGTGACTGAAAATGCAAAATCTGCATAACACTCCAAACGGTCGACTGTGGCGAGGACACTGCGTGTACATGTGCCCTCTGAGTCTTGCTGACGTAAGGCAACTAAAGGGAATTCACTTGGACTTTAATGTATTGCCTGTCTGAAGCAGTGGAAACAGTCATTTAGAGCAGCACACACAGTCATGTTTTACTACCTTTAGGAGCTTTCTCCCCTCCGGTAATCTTTTTTCTTTTTTTCAGGGTGGAAAAATGCAGGACACGCAACTTGTAACAGCTAATCATTTTTATTGGTAAATTTTTATGATCTGGAGAGTGGATAGCAGTGAGGAAACATTCTTCATTGAAGGGAGAGAGAGAAAGAGAGAGAGAGATTTCTCCTGAGATATGGCCTGAATTACCTTGTGAGGTAGCTTTGCCTTCTGTGCTCTTGGATTTTTTTTGCTGCTTTTGCTTTACCTCCACTTGGAGGGAGAAAATTATTAAATCCTAAGGACAGTCAGGTTGTACTGATAACATTATGACCACCTGCCTAATATTGAGTAGGTCTGCAGAAACAGCTCTGACCATGGTGCACCTGTGAGGTTCTGACCACTTTGTATCAGAGCCAGCACAAATATTTTGTACAAAAGGTTTGGACCAGATGGCTCAAGTTAATCAATGTGTCTTGGGTGTCCATGAACCAGACACCAGTCGACCTTCTATTCACTTTTGAATAATTTAAAAAATTCACTTTTTAATATTTTTAATTTTTAATATGTTAATTCCACACTAGTTTCCTCTATATTTGTAAAATTTCAAAATGATAAAAACTAATATTTTATGTTTTATTGAATAATATGTAATAGGTGCAATTAAATGTCTGTCCATGCAGAATAGAAACATTCCAAGATGGAAACCAATTAAACCAAATTAGCTGATAACTTTTAATTCTATTCTTGAAAAATATGTGAAAAAAATTTCTGCTGAGGACTATAAACTCTGCTATACTCTGATATACTCTGACTTCTGCTATAAACTCTGCAGATGTCGGCTTCTATTAACCATCAGTGTGAATTTTTGTTTACTAGATCAAAGAATTTTCATGTGAAACTACCCCGTTTTCATGAAGAAATGTACAAAATCAGCCTAACTCTAGATCTAAACGCTGCTGCTTTAAGCACATCAACTTCAAGAACTGACTGTTCACTTGCTGGAAATATATCCCACCACCCTGATTGGTACCATTGTAATGAAATTACTATATACTGTGGATATATCTATATAGAGTACAACATAAAAAGGGGGGGAAGTAGTAGAATGGTGACTCTGAATGCATTATTCCCTTCTACAGTCACACACTGTATCATTATATCAGTAGACTAATTTAACAATAATAGAGCAGTACAGTGAAAGATTTTTTTTCCCCGCACTCATTTTATTCTCAACACTGTGCCTCTTCAGCAGGGAGCCTTCTGATTTTATTTTTTTCAACCTGGAAGCCATAGCTGTCATATTAAAGTGAACGTTTGCAATGCAGCAGACGTTAGAGACTGTTTCGAATCTCGCTGCTTCGTCTCTGGGGGGAATGAAAAGGAAGAAGTGAGAAGTTCAGCGCTGCCCTTTTCACTAAGGCAGCACACCTGATTCTGCCCATGCAGGATAGAGATTAATGTCAATAGAGAGCCTTGGCTTCCGTTCTAGACATTCCATCAAGGGATTAATATGCAAAGCATCCACATGTATCCTGACGAGCTGAAGGATTTTTCAGGTTGCCACAGAGAAGACACACATAGCTAGAAACTGTTGTCTCAGAGGGCTTTTTTATCCTCCCTGCTTTCAGTTCCAACCAGTTTGCTTTATTAGGTAAATCTTACAGATTGTAATTAGTTTCAACAGTCTACAACTTTTAATAGGACTTGACACATAAAACTGAGAATGCCTTATGGTTGACTTAGTAGAAAATATGTAGCATCAGCAAGTGTCTTTAGCCTTATTGTTATCATTGCTGATTTCCTACATAACTTATACTGGTGGTAAATGGAACCAGACGTCTGGAGTTGCCAGCAGTAGGCCTTAGATAAACATACATTTTAGAATATAACATTTTAGAAAAGCTTAGAATATATATGTTAGCATAACAAATATATGAGATATCAAATCTATGAAGCAAGCTATATGGAATTATGTAGCAAAAAATCAGAAATAACTATGTTTTATATTTTAGATTTCTCAAAGTAGCGACTGTTTGCTCTCAATGAGCTTCACGATGTGGTGACCTGAAATGGGTTTCACTTCACAGGTGCCATTTGTGGAGTTTTGTTGCTTCTTAATGGGGTTGGGACCATCAGTTGTCTTGTGCAGAAGTCAGATTGGTACACAGCCGACAGCCCTATTTGACAACTTTTAGAATTCATATTATGTCAAGAACCATTCAGCTCAGTAAAGATATACAGTGGGGCAAAAAAATATTTGGCAGCCACAGATTCTGCAAGTTTTCCCACTTAAAAATGTTCATCATATGTTCACTTCAACTGTGAGAGACAGAATGTAAAAAATGGTGCAGTAAATAAATATTTTGCATTTACAAACAAGCAAGTATTCTAGTTCACACAGACCTGTTACTTCTTCTTTAAGAAGCTCCTCTATCCTCCACTCGTTATCTGTATAAAAACACCTGTCCACACCTTCAAACAGTCAGACCCCAACCTCCACCATGGCCAAGACCAGAGAGACCCAGGGACAAGATTGTACACCTGCACAAGACTGGGATGAGCTAATCTACAATAGGCAACAGCTTGGTGAGAAGAGATCAGCTGTTGGAGCAATTATTAGAAAAATGAACAAATACAAGATCACTGACTATGTCCGTTGACCTGGGGAACAAATGATCTTGAGAACAGCCTTATTGTGATGGAGCATCTCCAGAGCACCAGGTCTTGTGGAATGTTCCAGGCCTGCAGAAGTTAGTACCTACCTATCCAACTAGTAAATTGGTGTCAGGGTCATGGGCACCCAAGGCTCATTGATGTGGGGAGTGAAGGCTAGCCCACCAGGTCTGATCACAAAAGGAGCTCCTGTTGTACCTGGCTTTGATAGGGGTCAGAACACTATTAGGGCCACAGTGTTAATCTGAGACAGGGTATTTTTCTACAGTGAATCATATCAATCACTGAATTATGTAGACAAAATAAAACCCAATGGCCTAAAAAAAAAGACATATTTGCAGCCAACCGAATGGTTCAAATCCTAAGGAGAATCCTTGAATACGGACAAACATTGTCAGTCATCATTTCAAATTTGTTCTTTTTTGTTCTATTTTTCTTAACTGGACAACCTTCTTTGTTTGGCCGATCATTTTCGACCAGAAACACAGCGAACGAGCCGACACTTTGTCTGCAAAGATCCACAAGGGGATCAAAGGTGCCAAGAATACCAATTCTGGCACTCTATGCTGCACTTTTTCCTAGTCCACAGAGAACTGTAAGTTTGGCTCTGAAAGGCGTCCGTCGAGCACCATTTTTATAATGACAGTATTTAACTCTGAGATACTGAGTCTGGAAGTGTGAAATTTGATTTCAGTGAGTCAGATCCAAGAGTTTGCTCCCCCCACCAATCCCGTGTGGTGTTTTAAAGGGAAAAAAGGTGTGAAAACCCACATGAGCAACACAACACGTCCTACTTGTGGCTGGCAAACGTGTGAATGCTGATGAGCATCCTTAAGTGAAAGAGTTCTTGCAAGACCTATGCTCAAAACTGGTGTGGTGTGGGTGTAGCATGACATTTGCTCTGAAGCATGTCCATTCAATACACTACATATAAAATTGTTAAAATTAATTATTCAATTTATTAAAAACCCTAAAGCCTGTAGATAGTACTGCATATGATTTCTGAGGGTCTTATATGCAATAATCTGTATTTTAGGCCTTTTAATGGGTTAAAAAGTCTTAAATAAGATTTTGGCAGGCCTTAAAAATGTACTAGATTATAATAAAAAAGTATAGATCATGCTTTTACAAAAAGAAACTAACATGGAACCAATAATCCCAATGCAAGCTGTTCAGCTTGTTTAGAATTTGAATTATTAAAAAATAAGTATAGGGGTTCCTGAATTTTGACGTAAGTGGGAACTAGTGCATGTAATGATGCTGCAGAGTTTTTATTGAACAGCACTGTGCATTTTAACAGCAGCAACATGAATGTCTCATATTACAGTAAAGCATTTAGGAAACGTTGCTCCACTGAGGGTGTCTTAGCACAGTACACTATTAACCCCCTATCTCACCCAGCAATCCACATGAATTCTTATTCAACACTAACAGTAAATAAAATAAACATCTTAGCAATAACAGTGCACAGGGAATTAGTACAACACAGCACGCACATGCACTTGGCTTGCTCGTATTACCATTAAACATTTAGTAGGCATTCAAATGCATTCTGCTAAAGTATATGCCAGTAAATACATAAAAAAGACACAAATTCGAGTATGACGTAAGTTGAGGACCCCCTGTTTACCTTTTTATAAGAAGAAATCATTTTTTTCCATACAAATTAAAAAATAAATAGAGAAAATGAAACTTTAAATTGACCAAATCAATCCATAGGGCATTAAGACTGAATATAGAATAGGCTGATGTGGGCTAATGTGGCATGCCCTCTCATCAAATAAAACAGTACTTTTAGAAAAAAGAAATACTTAATTATTAAATACTTTGGGCAAACAAAAAGCAACCATTAAAAAGACAATATTGTTTTCTATTCACATCTGGAGCAAGTCCACACATTATCTAATGTGTACACGGTTCTTGCCTGCTTTTGCCAATGCAAAATCTCTTTCAAAGTCTTAAAGTGTTTTTATAATGTTCTTTAAAAGTCCCCAAAGTATAACATTTGTTGAGATGTGCAGAAGGCCATGTTCATCTTAGGATGCTTTCACACCAACCTCTTTGGCCCAGACCTTCTGATTTCTGGTTTGGTCCAGGTTAAAATATCAGGTATGAAAGGCGCCAGAAGAGTTGGTCTCCACTTGAACTCCACGGTTTGTTTGCAGGGTGAAAACACTTTTTGGATGGTTTGGGCTTCTGGACCAATCACAGAAAACTGAAGCAGGCTATTGTTACAACAACAGAAGAGTGTAAATGAGCCCATTGGGACAGGAGGAGACCTAGCACTTAATTATAATTTGATCTGACAAAAACGTATTCTCTGAGAGGAGGAGAGAGGAGACAATCTGAAGATAAATAAACTGTCAGCAGCGTATAGAGTTGTACATTGGGAATTAAACACATGCCAACGTCAAACAAGCTTATCTACAGCGCAATCAGTGTCAAGCACATGGAGACACAGGCCCAGATACTAGGTGATGACTACAGAATCCATCGTTTTTTAGTTAGCTCACAAAACTGCAGAAAAAACTGCAAAAAAAACCCATCCCAGGTACCACTTCAGCAAGGTACCATCTACAATGGGACATATTGTTGGGGTGCAACTTGAAGGGGGTGTGCACAAAATGACAGATACTGGCCTAATGGTTAAACAAAGGGTTGTGGGTTCGATTCCCAGAACCAGCAACAAGCTGAGGTGCCCTTGAGCAAGACCATTAACCCCCTACTGCTCCCTGAACGCCGCTACAGTGGGACGTGAATTTTCCCATGTGGGACAATAAAGAATTAAAAAAAAAAAAAAAGATTTAGATTTATGTCCATCTCCTGGGCTTCCACCTTTATTTACATGTCTGCTGCATAGGAGAAGACAAAAGATGTCTCAAGGAGAAGAGGGTGAAGGCGTTGAATCTTAGGCTGGCAGGTCTGCTGAGTTGAATCAGTTGCAATCTGAGGAGGTGTGTGCGTTGGCCTGTCGGGAACGTACCTGTGAAAGCTGACGGTAGGTAGAGAGTGAGTTTAGCGTGCTATTGCGAGTTTCCTGTCCCGTTGTGTGCCCACGTCAGGCCTCTGACGTGTAATTTGAACTGACTAGCCGAGCGAGGATTCATCAGAAACGGTACACATGGCCAATCAGCTGGCCCACCCCTCCTCTCCCCCTTCCTGACCAGATCCATCTGCCTCATGAAGAGCAAACATGGCTCCTTCCTCCCAAAACACACCCAAAAGGACTGCAACATAACCCCCAGTAGAAGGTTCTCAGCCAGATGTGCGAAACCATAAAAGATGGTCCAGAAGTATCTGAGAACAGTCTAAAGTTCTAGCCATGTAAGAGTGCCATCTGTCTGGATTTGGCTGGAAACTGAAAATAAACAGGGCGGCAGGCGTGGGGGGCGGTGTGGTGGAATATCTCTATTAGTCTGCATCGATTGCTGGATTAATTAAAGCTATCTGAGCTGTTATCCGTGTTTATTGAACTGGACATAATAGGTTTAGTTCCAGACCGGGTATTTGTCCCCTCGCTTACAAACGCTGCCTGCGGGAAGAGAAAAACAAGGAAGTCTGGAAGACATATGCTCCTTATCACTAATGCAATTAGTGCCAACTAGGATGACAGTAAATTTAATATGTCTTAACTAAGAGCCTAAACAGTGCAAGAGAACATTAAGCTTTCTTTGGTGTGCTCTGAGGTTGCAGAGCCTGCTCAAGGCACATTTAGGCATCGACAGTCTTCCTCCAAAGTCCTGCAAATTAAGGAAAGAGTGAGCTGAGAGCAGGCGTCACCTAGAGCGGCCTTGTGGTCTTGGAGTGGGAGTGCTTGGATGACTTTATTCTGAGGCTCCAACCTTCCCTGGTAGGTCTTGTTAAACTACTGTGAGAGCTAGGAGCAGTGGGTGATTCGAGTGGATGCCATCCTTCTTGGAAAATGTCCAAAAAAACATCCCATCTTGTTGGTGATTGGTCCAGATGAACGTGTACTGGGATAGGTTCAGATTTACGTGAATGGTGATTGGTTTAAATGAAAGGGTATGGTGATTAGTCCAGATGAGAAGCTATTTTAGCTCCTACTACCGGATGGGTACTTTCTCACACTAGAGGAACTGACACAAGTGGTGTCACTTTCACAGGTGAAAGTGTGCAGTGATTGGTCCAGATGAAAGTGTATGGTGATTGGTCCAGATGAAAATTTACAGTGATTGGTACTGATAAATATGTATGGTGATTGGTCCAGATGAAAGTGTATGGTGATTGGTCCAGATGAAAATTTACAGTGATTGGTACTGATAAATATGTATGGTGATTGGTCCAGATGAAAGTGTATGGTGATTGGTCCAGATAAAAATTTACAGTGATTGGTACTGATAAATATGTATGGTGATTGGTCCAGATGAAAGTGTACTGGGATAGGTCCAGATGTAAGTGAATGGTGATTAGTCCAGAGTCAGGTAACAGTGATTGGTCCAGACGAAAGTGAATGAGGATTGGTCCAGATGAAAGTGTGTAGTGATTGATTTAAATGAAAGGGTATGGTGATTGGTCCAGGAGAAATTCTACAATGATTGGTCCAGACAAAAGTGCACAGGGATTGGATCAGGATAAAGAGTACAGGGATTGGATCAGACGTACATGAGCAGCGATTGGTCCAGGAGAAAGTGTACAGTGATTGGTCCAGACAAAAGTGTACAGTGATTGGTTCGGAACAAAAATGTACAGGGATTGGTCCAGATGTAAGTGAATGGTGATTGGTCCAGATGCATGTGTATGGTGACTGCAGTTGTCATTTTTAAACTGTGTGAAACATTTACCATATAAACAGCAGCTCTTATCTCACATGTGGCCTATATATCAGCCATCAGCTGGAATATGTCACTTCAGGGCTTCTACTGGCGATATGTTAACAAAAAGAAAAATATTTCCCTGATGGTGTATAGTCCTCAGGGGACCCCCGCAATGGGCAGCTCCTCTCAGAAAGTCCCTAGAACGGTCTGGTCCAAACCTGATGGCCATTTTTCTACTGGGCCATCCCCCATAGTCCACCAATTGCCAACTGGAGAAAAGAGATCAAGCCCATGGCAGCAGCCAGGCTCAAAAAGTGATGCTTATAATTTTCTAGCACCACTTTTGAAACAAGACTAACACCACTTTTGTCTTCATTTGGGGTCTTGTTTGATGTGAGGAGAATTGGATTTTAGTCCAGAAAACAAAGTACTATTCATAAACTGCACTCTTCACTGACTTCAAGCTCGTCACGCGGCCGCACGTCTTCCTCTCCGTTGTTTTCCTTTCACCGTCATGTGTAAACAAACACTTCTTTTACTACAGCAGATGTTAACCATCCGCCTCAGTCTGTTCTGGCTCCTCTCCTCTCATCCTGTCTCTCTTTATGTACACTACGTCTCTCTTTGACGACAGTGCAATCGATTCGCAAAAGTGTGTCTCGATGGCGCGCCAGCGGGGGAAAAACGCATACGCTGCCTCCCCCTCCCCCCTGCGAGCTGCTCTGCACTCTTCAAGCCTCTCGGAGGAGCAGCTGTGAGGGAGGGGAAGGGCCTCCTGCTGCCTGTGACGAAGATGGAAACTGTTGGTTGTGTGCTTTGGGCGACTTATCAATAATGGATCAAATTGGTAGGCAACATTAATTAGGGGAAAGATGAAGAGCTCGTGTTTTGGAGTTTGTGTATATGCATCGTGTTCTCTCCTCTTGGAGGATCTTCCTCTTGTGCCCAATGTGTGAAAGCTGCACTAATTGTTTGACACTTTTTAATGTGGAGTATGAAAACGTCTCCACTGGAATTGGGTCTAGAAGAGCATTGTCACTTCAGCATGTCTGTACGCCTCAAATGCAATCAGGAATGGGGTGGAACATGTACCTCATTTTTTGTGACTGACTGTCTGATTGGGCCCATGAATTGCTGGGGCAACCGTCTGAATCAGATTTCACTGTGAATTGCATTTTATATTTATTTACATTTATTCATTTGGCTGATGCTTTTGTCCATAGCTACTTCCAGGTACAGGAACAATCAAACATAAATTGAAAAGAATTGGGAACATTTAATTTTTTGGCTGGTGGGCAACTTTAGTCTTAGTGGGTCAGTGACTGTTTCCCTGGCAGTTTCCCTGCTCATGCACACCTGGTTGAACTCACCTGTTGTGGTAAGGGTGTTAGAGGAGGGGAATTACCAGACTGGTGCCCATTTCTGGTGTAAGCATTCATCCAGTCTCCAAATCACTTATCCATTTCGAGTCATGGGGAAGCTAGAGCTGGTCCAAGCTAACTACAGGTCAAGGCAGGGTTTACCCTGGACAGGAGACTGACTAATCACAGTGGAACACAGAAACAGACAACCATTCACACAAACAAACATATGGGTAATGTAGAGTAGCCAGTCAGCATAAAGCATAAGCCTTTGGACAGAGAAAACTGGAGAACCCACAGGAATCCTACATAAACACATGGAGAGATTGTACACTCCACACAGAAAGACACCTGTGGCCTAGAACCCAGGACCTTCTTGCTGTGAGGCGACAGCACTAACCACCACATCATCCTTGGTGTAGTCACTGATTAAATGCCTTTGATGCATCTGATAGAGGCCATCGACTCAAACCCTGTTCATTTGCAAGACTCAATTTCTTTCAGTTTTTATGGCTGATTATTCATTCTTTTTTTATTGTCCCATTTAATTTCCCAGCAAACTGAGAGCTGCAGATGAGTATTTGCGTTATGAATTATGCAGCACTATAAATTTAATTAACCTAAAGGCAAGAGTTTCATCACATCCAACATACATATTTAACATGCCAACAAATGGCTGGGATTTGCATGACTAGGACAAATGCAAATGGACGCGGCCACATATGCCTGAGAGAAGTTGAGCGTTCCCCAAACCATCGTCAGATCACGTGTGAAAACAAATAATGTACATCTATAGAAAACGTAAGCGATTGTTCAGGACCTTTTGGCAATTCCTCTGCTGCAATTCCAAAACACGCACTACGACGAGTACATTTAATTAGTGCTATCTCGTCTCGTTTTTTTTTTATTCGTAGCTCCTGGCAAACATGAAGCTTAATGTGGTGGAAAATCGTGATTTTAAAGGAGATGAAATAATGATGTGAGTCTGGGGCTTAATCATGTTGACATATGCGATCTGTCCTCGCACTCACTTGTGTGTATGTGTGTGTGTGTGTGTGTGTGTCCTGCAGGCAGCTGTTCATTTGAAGAGCACTACAGTAAGTGTGGGTACAGCGTGGCTCTGGGGACCAATGGGTTTGCCTGGGAGCAAGTCAACACCTGGGAAAGGCCTACTATGGACGCCGCCGTTCCCACAGGTACGTACACACTGGGACTGTCCTCTCGCTTACTCTCTGTTTGACTTCACCACCTTTTGACCACTTTTTGGCTAATTCTGGTTAATCTACAGGCAAAACAAATCCTTAAAGCAACAAACAATTACATTATTTGTGCCTTATTCACATGCAGCATATTTATGTCCACATTCCTAGTGTTTCTTCTGAGATTAAGAGAGTTAATATGACAGGCAGACCTAGGGGTGGGCGATTCAGCAAAAATAACATATCACAATACTTTTTTTTTAATTTTATATATAATGATATGCATTTTTGCATTATTTATTAATATGGAACAAATAGAAAAAACAGCAGTGCCCTTTTAAAAATATATAAAAGTATAATAAGTTAAAATAATATTTATTCAATGTTTCTCACACTTGTGATGTTTTTTGAAAGTTTTGAATGTTTTTTGAAATATCACAATATGCTCAGGAATTTAATTTTTTAATAACAATTCTGGGCATGGGTCCAGTTTATGCCATTCTATTGGCAAGGTATGTTGGTACAACTGAGTGTTGTTGTCAGCAATGGTTTCACCTTCAAGTGTTCACTCATCACGCAGGCCGTCTGGATACTTTTGAACATCATATTTACTTACTTTATGTTATTTATGCCATCAGACCACAAACGCAGTATAAAACAAGTGTCAAGGGCAAAATGATGATTCTGATGGTTCAGGAGATACTACGATCAGCCATAACATAAAGACCACCTGCCTAATACTGAGCAGGTCCCCCTCTCTGGTGCACAGCAGGTTCTGACCCCATTGTATCAGAGCAAAAGGACTAACCCACATACATCAATGAGCCTTGGGTGTCCATGACCCTTCACCAGTTGCCCTTCCTTGGATAATTTTTGGTGCATACTGATATGGTGATGCCCCATCACGATAAGGCCCTTGTCCACGTGGCTCAGATTCTTATTCTCCTGCTTCCAGCACATCAGCTTCAAGAACTGACTGCTCACTTGCTGCCTTATTCAAGTCTGTCAGTGGTGTCAATGTTGTGGCTGCTTGGTGTACACCACCACTACTTCTTCTGATTCCAACTTGAACTGACTGCTCTGTCTTCTCAGCCTCATCAAGACTTTCTCTCTCTCTCTTTCTTGGCTAAGCAAACCGGTTCTCTCTCTCCCTCCCTCCGTTTCATCATGCTGCGCTCAGTAGGGCAGCTCTTTTGAAAGCTGCTCCTCTGTGTAGCTCAGTTTTTGGTTCGCAGTCAGACAAATGGCAATCAAACCCGCTGTCACTCTCACTCAGCTGCCTCCTATAGCGCTCAACAGCTCCGGGCCGCTCCTGCCCCCTTAAAGCCAATAAAGTCGGCCTCCGAGCCCCATCTTCAGCTGCCAGCTAACTTAACCTCCCACAAATGACTGCTGCTCTGCCCTGACACTTCACCGCTACAGGAGATTGCTTACACACTCTGCGGCGAGGACACGCACCAACGCGGCCGCGGAGATTCGAGGGGTAGCGCCCTATAACAAGGCCAACTGGGGACTGATATCTATAGGATGGGTCTATTATCTGACGAGGGTGATCAGATCTTGACCTACCTCGGAATGGAGGGCGGGTTTGTGGCGTAATAGGATATGGGATACAAAGCCTTCCTGCAAAATCAAGGGCATCAGCTGTGGTGAAATGAAACCAGGCCAAAAAAAAACATCAAAGTGCGTTATTTTTTTTTGTAATGGGAGCAACAAGCAGACTGTGTTTGATAAAAAAATATGTGAATGCTTATTAATAAATTAACAAGAGGAAAAGCACCATCTGCCTGCACGCTGAAGTCATCGTTATCTGATTGTCTAATCAAGGACGGGGGGTGGGGGGTGGGTGGGTGTAGTGGGCCGCTCCATCGCTCCTGTGGAGCAGACTGTCTCTCTGATTGAGGTTGTCTGGCTTTTAACGCAGTGCTACTTGAATTCCACCCCGAGATGCCAAAGACCTGATGGAAGAGGCTGGAGAGTGTTGAGACAAAGATGGGAATGTGAGTCGGAGAGAGAGAGTGAGATAGAGAGAGAGAGATAGAGGGGGGTAAAAGAGGCTGTCGTAAAAGAGACGGCGGCTCAGCTGGGAAAGGAGGGCTGTTAATTTGCTCTTGCATGGCAGGTGAGGTAACCTGACAAAGGGTTCGCCACGGTCGGCCCGACATGTTTTGGAGAGGAAGAATGAAACGGCGCCCAAACATCTGAATGATTCATGCTGCACTGATCCGCTGAGGCAGTATTGAGGCTACAGTAACACATCCATTGACTTGGCTGTCTGAGCATAGCTTGGGTTCGAGTTCGATCCAAATCCTGTAGACATTCACCCATTCTTTAAACCGATTATCCACTTTGAGTCATGGGGAAGCTGGAGCTCATCCCAACTGCCTACGGGCCCAAGGCAGGGTTCAATCACAGAGACAGACAACCATTCACACACACGTATGGGTAATGTACTGTAGAGTAGCCAGCCAAACTACAGCACAGGGGGAGGAAACCGGAGAACCTGGAGGAAACACATAAATGCTTTGTTTATATCTATTTTTGTGGTGTGGTCAGAAATGTTATGCCCTAACCATGAATATGGTATTATCTGATTACCTATCTATATATATACACACATTGTCTGTATACACTGATCAGCCATAACATTAATACCACTATCTGGTGAAGTGAGTAACATTGACTAGTTATCTCATTACCATCGCATCTGTCAGGAGGTGGGATACATTAGGCAGCAAGTGAACAGCCATTTCTTGAAGTTAATGTTCTAGAAGCAAGAGGATATTAGGGTCTGAGGGCCTTATTGTAATGGAGCATCTCTAGAACAGCAGGTCTTGTGGCGCTTTCCAGGTTTGCGGCTGTTAGGACCAACAGTGATCCAGGGAAGAACGAGTCTACCACAAGGTCATGGGCACCCAATGCTCATTGATGCGTGTGTGGAGGGTGATCCGATCCCAAAGAGAAGCTCCTGTTGTTCAGAATGGGTCGGAACACACAGTGCACCACAGTCAGAGCAGCATGAGGTGGATCTACATTACAGTACAGGCCTACATGTTAGGGAGGTGGTCTTAATGTTATGGCTCTGGATGTAATGAGTTTTTTCTGGTCTTCAACAGTTGCTTGGAACTGAGGCAATGCATTGCCTAGATCTTAGCTGCTCAATAAGCGACAGAACCGCACATACAGTAGAAAAAAGTCTCAGTTCTGCTTTCCCTTTCAGAATCGCTGCTCCAAACTGCAGCATAAATCTCCAGCCTTCATTTCATTCCTCCATGCACCATGGGTCACATCCATTGACACATCCCATTCTTCCCAGACTTGTTCACCATGGAAAACTCAATTCCCCCCTGCTCTGAATGGATGACTTGGATGAGCCATAAGCAGACTTATTGGCTCATTGTGCTTGGCAAGGAAAGCGCACATCTCATCACATACAAACCTCTGAGTTCACTCAAGCAAGGGGATGCACCGCACTGTGTTGTTTTCCGAATATGTGCAAAGGCATCTCATTCCGTGGGTCACATTTCACTTTCCATTTAGTGGAGTTCAGGGCTCTAAAGAAGAATCCAGGAAAATCTGGAACGAGCCAAGGCCATGAGGTCTGCACCCTTGAATTACGACAGAATTGCAGTATGTGTTGTGTTGCCAAATCATTGTGCACCATTAAGTTGCCATTGGCTTTACTGTGAGCTGCTGATAAGACGTAATGTTCACTGATAAAATCCCAATATAACCAGAGCTGGAGGTCACGTGTTTCCAAATAATGTGTTAAATTAATTCATTTTTTTCCAAAAAGACATTAGTTTGCATTCCTGTAATCATATCATAGTAACTGACTGTCTATTAACATGACCTATCAATGAAATGTTATCTACAGTACTGTGCGAAAGTCTTAGCCCCTCTCTAAGTAGTTTAGAGGTGTACCATTATACAAATCAATTCTTTAAAAATCTCACAGTTGAAGTGAACCTATGATGAACATTACAGACTCTCATCTTTTTAAGTGAGACAAATTGCAGAATCGTTGGCTGGCAAATACCTTTTTGCCCCAGTGTACATTTATGGATAATGGTGGATATGAACTGGAGACATTTACCCACAAGATGCATGAGAATGCAATAATCGTTATGCACCTCAGTTTTGCACATTACAGTAAAAATATACAGCTGTTAGTATTTGTCATACAAAATTGTGTAAAAATGCAGTGTATATATTTATTGTGACTTTGCATTTTTAAAGTTAATTTATTTAATTAATTATTAACAAAATGTATTACGTTTTATGAGCAGAAATTGGGAAGAAAATATTCAGACTCAGAATCAGAAAAAATAACTTAAGCTGCGACTGCATGGAGATGTACAGACATACAGACACAGTAACAAAATAAAAGTCTGGTTAACATTCTATGTAATAGAACAGACTAAGGTAAAATAAGGTGAGGATAAAAAATAAAGATAATAATATAGGGAGAAAATATGTAATAACATAAAATAAAGTCTAACAATAAAATAAAATACAATACAAATAAATAATATAATGTATCTCACTGTTATTTTGGGTAGGCTCATTTAATGAAGGGATATTTATGGGAAAAGGTTGAACAGCCAGACTATTCCGCACACATCAGACTCGTCTGTGGATTTTCATAAAGCCTGAAAATGACAAGCAGCATTGAGGAGCTTTATCAGACCCGAGCCTTTTCCCATGTGCGCCGCTTCAGAAGAGAAACTTGAGACTCTCCGTTAAGGCGTCTTTAGGCCCCAAAGTATTTTTAGACTAGAGTTGGATTCAGGGTCATCATGGCTTCTTTGAAGGAAAAAAATGCTCAGATCCCTCCAGTCTTTGTAGACCCACAGCCTGATGAAGGTGGATTCCATCTGCTCAATTTTGCGGCCCTGAAACGAACCATTTGTTTGTGACGTCTTTGAGGAAAACGAAGAAGCTTGACCTAATTTCTCTATTCCTCTTTTCTTTCTCCACGCCTTTAAAAATTTCCTTTTAAGAAGTCTGGCCCACATTCACTCTGCCATTACCTCCTCGTGGACGGACGGGGTTATTAGAACCAATCGTGCGGTGCTGGGGGGAGAAAAAGCCCCTCTATCATTTTGACATGACTCGTTTAGATATTTACTGCTGGACCGCACCGCGGAATCAAAGGTCTCTCTCCACACTTAGTGGGTTCGGGAATGGGAAATGGAGTTGGGAATTATAGGCTGTCAGAACAGAATTGCCTTAATGCCGGCTGCTGGGTGGTTGCTGGTGCCTGATGAGGGTAAAGGGGTTAACTAGCCTGTCTCCTTATTTTTGTTCTTGGTGATGATTTGAGTGCTCTTGTGGACAGCGTCGCTTGATTGCGCGTCTGATTTCTTCAAGTGCGGAGAGCCGGGTGGGCGCTGGGTTTGGCCATTGATGGAAAACTGACAGGGAAGAGAAAGAAAGCGTATAAGTGCGTGCACACACACACACATGCAAACACACACACAAACACACACACACACACCCACACACACACACACACACACAAACACACACACAAACACACACACACACACACACACACACACACACACACACAAACACACACAAAGTGGACAACACACTTCCCATATGCAAAAACTGCCAGATAATGCACCAATCAGCCAAAACATTAAGACCACTGCTAGGTATAGTTACGAACATTGAGAATCATAAATGAACAGTCAGTTCTTGAAAGTGATATGCCAGAAGCAGTGATGGCTAGAGCATCTCCTGGTCTTGTGGAGAGTTCCAGGTGTGCACTAGTACCAAAAGTGGTTCAAGGAAGAACAAGAGGGTCCTTGGAACCCAAGGCTTATTGATGAAAGCTGTTTCGGCTGCACGATGTTAGACGGATGGTGTTAATGTTTTGGCTGATCACTGAGCATCCGGGCAGTGTATTGTGTGCCGTTCACTTCAGCGAGCACATTATTTAATAAGGACTTATCTTTTCTGAGTAAATCCTGAATATATTAAAGTGAGTGAGAGAGCGAGGGAGAGAGAGAGAGAGAGTGAGAGAGAGGGCAGAGCGATAAAGTAGCGTGATCTGCCCCTTATAAGAGATAAGTATGTGATAGAGGCTTGTCCTTTTGACTGACTCTAATTCCCCTGGCACGGCTTCACTTCACACATACTTCTCACATCACGGCCGTGTGACAGGCTGCAGAACCTTCAGGAGAGAACATCCAGAAGATCCATTTGAAGCTTGCTCCTATAGCACCCCACACCCCACCCTGTACCCCCCACCCTCCCGTGGCAGGATAAGAAGAGCTGGTTGGACGAGAGTTCAGTCACACGTCCTTCAAAAAGCAGCGGACCGTGTTCTCATTGGGCAAGAAGGGTGACTAATGATGCAGTGGCCAATCAGACGTGAGCTCGGCAGACCAGTGCCAAAGCAAGGTTCTAAGGGACCCTGGTGCAAATCAATGTCCGCTGTAATGTGGACATTATAATACAATGTGTCCCAAAAGTCACTATACACTTTTAATAAATTCCTAAAAATATCGTTTATTCATATTTTTAACATCAACAAAGGAGCACGAACTCAGAGAGGATCATAGACTCAAACGGATAAACACCCTATAAGATCATGAGGGAAAACCTCTATGACGGACCAAGACTCAAATGAATGAACTGACTAAGAGCAGCATGAGGAAATACCGTCGAGAAGATCTGAGATTCAGAAGGAGAAACTGGCTTAGAGCATGAGAAAACCAAGATGGAAGAACTCATCTAAGGCTGGTCTGCATCAGATTTCAATTAGGATACAAGCAGTACAAACAGAATAATGATAAAAGTAGTGCAAGTGAGATTAAACAGATGCACTCAGATCAGACAGGGGAAAGATCTATGAGCGGGGCTAATGACTAATGTTAGAAGTCTACCAAAGACTGTCAGAGATACAGTAGATCTGCTGGATTATTGAGTGTTATATTCAGATGAGAAAACCTCGCCGGTGAGGAGCTCAGCGTAGTTCAGAGCAGGTGTAGTGCATCCTGTAACAGAGCAGTGAGTGGCACTGATTGCATTTTCGGTAACTCTTTACAGTTTTTCTAATAACTATGCAGTAACACCAGCAGTGCATGCAATAAAAATTTAACTACTGAAAATGTTACAGCTGGATTACATTTACATTTATTCATTTTTCTGATGCTTTTATCAAAGACGACTTCCATGTAGAATACAGTGCTAGTGCTACAACAGTGCAGATGACATTACTATCTGAAAGGCTACAAAGAGAGTGCTACAGCATAAACAACATGAACTATTACTATCTAGTAGAGCTAAAAAAGAGTCCAAGACATTCCTCTTTGTCTTTGTGCTTCAAATAAGTACAGTTCAATAGATGTAGTTGGAACATTAAAGTGGAATACACTTTATATCAATTATCATATTGCGTGAGCAAGGGTGAAGATATAT
>JBBIGC010139690.1:0-21130 GCA_037576955.1 Lepidarchus adonis | reverse complement strand
TATATTATAACACTGCTTTTTAAGTGACAGAAAATGCTGTATAAATAACGTTGCCTTCCCTTGTCAGCATGCAGATATACACACATGCACACATCACATGCTAGCTTGTGCTCACATAGTTTGTTTACAGGTAGTGCCTTTGATAAGCACCATTATCATAGACTGATAAGCACCATTCTGTCCTGATTAAATTATTGATCTATCAAGATCTATTTACAACAAGGGCCCTCAGGCATGTGTACTAAGCTCAGGCAGTACAACTTATCTCCGATAACAATCCTGCAAGAGCCAAACCCAAACTGCTATCACCTACACTGAGTGGTGCAGTCTAGGTCCCGTAGCTTTATCAGCCATTCCATGTGATTCCATCAGCACTGCTATCTATCAAGCCTCCATACAACAGCTTACACCAAGCACAACAAATGGGTCAGTATGTTGAGTTTTCTGGCCAAAAATCGGCATGATCTCAATTTTACTTGCAGCAATCACATTGAAGTATTCAAATTATGCTGTACATCAAAAAACTTTTCTCTTCTGAAATCCAGGACGTTGACTGCCATTTCCCTGTCGTAATTTTCTGGAAAGGTTTTTTTGTACTTATTAATTTTGGGTCGTGGAGAAGCTGTAACCAATCTCAGCTGACTACAGGCACAAGGCAGGTTTTACCCTGGACAGGAGGCCGACACATCATAGGTTAGAATGGAGACAGACAGCTTTTCACACACATGCTCACACTTATGAGCAATTTAGAGCAGACAATGAACCTAAACCACAAGCTGTTGGACAGTGGAAGCAAACCCACTTTGGAAACCCACACTTACACGAGGAGAGCTTGCAAACTCTGCACAGAAAAGCAGGAGCCAGGACCTTCTTGCTGTGAGGCCCACACTCATTTGATAATTGCTAGGTTTAGTGAGTGGGTTTGAGGAGAGAAATCACCTGTACCCGTAGCTGGACACCCAATATATATTGGAACATTGCTGTGCAGATATGACTGCAGTCCCAACAGAAATTGATGTTGGATGATTAGTTGTGGATCAGCACAACTCTTCTCAAAGGTATCAGATCAGAGCTCCATACTGTAGAGCATACACTTCCACTGGTACACTGCCCAGCTCTAGATAATACTTGACCCTAGGGGTGGTGACCTCCAAATCAGCGGCTCTGGAGCATCCTATTCTATTAGCAATGCTGTTTCTGTATAGATTATACAAGCGGTGTGTACAACACCTATATCAGCACTGGGTGCAGTCTAAAGCAACAGAATTCACTAATAGGATGGTGCCTGGATACTTGTGGACATATGGTGTGAATTATTTGAGGCTTTCAAAAAAATTTACCACAATATAATATGGTGGTTAATCAAATTTAGCATAAACAACTCAGGCAATAGTGTGACATTCCAGTAACTGACTATACAAAATGATGTTGATGAAACATTAATAATAAAGTTATAAACTGTATTACAAGTCTGAATTGTGAAATGCAATACTAGTTATATTTTGTGAATATTAACAAATATAGAATTTGATGCTTGCAACACACTTAAAAAAAAGTTGGCATATATCAAAATAGAGAGAAAAGTTTATAGAATATTCAAGTTTACAGAATATTTTAGCTTCCATCAAAGGCTCAGTCTCTTCAAACAGAGATGGTTCGTTCTTCACCACTGTGAGATAACTGTTCAAAAAACATTTTTCAAAGTAAGACTGTAAATGGTTTAGTCAGTCTAACTCTACTGAATATAATATTGTGAAATGATTAAAAATATACAGAGTCTGAGTAGGGAAAGGCCAGAAACAAATTTTAAATGTGTGTGACCTTCAAGCCCTCAGAAGGTATTGCATGAGATACCTCAGAAGATACTTTGGGAAACCTTGTCAATACAGTCCACCAATGCAAAATGTAACCTGAAAAACAAAGAGAAATGCAAAAAGAAAGCCATACATAAATTCTATATAGAAATGCCAGTTTTCTGGACTTGAGCACATCTCAAAGGAATCGAAAAACATGTGCTGTGGTGAGACGAGTCCATGTTTCTATGGAAGATTATGAGCACAGAAATTCAAATGGCAATTCATTTTGCAATTGGCAATTCAATCTTCAATCTAAGCATGTAATTTGAAAATATGTTTTGCAATTGGCAATTCAATGTGCAAAGTGCTGATGCGATCCTTAATTCATTTCAAAATATTTTGAAAAAAAAAAAGAATGGAATTTCTGCTTGTTGTTGGGAAAAACATACGTGAAGTTTTCCATAATCAAGACAAAGTGGACCAATAAACAAATCACAGTTTTTTAAAGTTATTTATTTGTTTATTGAATTTTACAACATGTATCATGTCCCAATTTTTCTGAAAATGGAGATAGACTTTTCATGTTTGTATCTTATCTAACAGTTAACTGCCCCTCTGTAAAAAAAAAAACAAAAAAACAAAAAAAAACATCAGGGCAAGAATTTTTATATCAGTAAATTATATCAGCATGCGTAAAAACATGATACCACTTTCTCTTTTATCTTTTTTTCAATTTTCCTGTTAAACCTCTTAAGGCCTGTTGACATACTTTCAACTCGAGGTCCACATTTACCAAGCAATTTCACCCAAAAAATCTCTCTCTCTCCCTGTTTTTCTACTCTCTCTCCCTCTTTCTCTCTCTATATTTCTCACCCTCACTCTTTCTCTCCTTCTCTCAATCCTTTCTCGCCCTCACTTTCTTTCCCTCTCTCAACCTCTCTTTCTCACTCTCTCTCAATCCCTCTCCTCTCTCTATAAGTCTCTCCTCTCCCTTTCCCGCGCTTTCTCTCCCTCTCTTCCTTTGCTCTATATCTCCCTCTATCCTCGATGTTCTTCGCGGACTCGAGTCACGTTGCACGTCAACGTGACTGCGGCTGTTTGGCCTCGAGCCAACGAGAAGCGTGACGCGAGCAAAAACACGAGAAAGTGTGTCACTCGGCAGAAAGGATGGGAGGGGTGGGTGAGTGAGAAAGTGAGAGAGAGAGCGAGAGGGAGGGAGGTGAAATGGCGGTTGTTTTCGAGCAGATTTGACCTACTTTCGTGCAGAAGCGCGCAGCGCCGCCAGTGTCCGGATCAGCAGCTTCACAGCGTCGCTTCGTCGCGTTTACTTCATTCACATACGGTAAGTGACGGGTTTTACCTCCGCTTTTCCACCCGAACGTGTAATCTGGTGTTTCTTCTGGGTCGTGTGTGTGTGGTTGTGATTTTGAACGAAACAAGCTCCGCATGGGCAGCGCCTCCGCAACGCCTCCGCTCCAGGTGACAGCTCCGCAAACTCTGCTCCCACACTGAAGGAAAACTGCCCGGCTCATACATGCTCCCAGTATGAATTACACTCTTATAGTCGTGCCTCTCTGTAGTATTTATTTTCCCTTAAAGTTTACTCCCATTTTAGTCAAACTCGTTATGTTGTTTTAATATTACTTATGTGGAAATGTATCACGTGCGGCGCTGAAATGAGTTGATTTAAGCCACAGAAAGTGAGATCTTCATGTACAAACGTGTGTAAACTGCGCACGTGCGATCAGAGCTGCGTGTGCATCAGGTGGACAGTGTGCAGGTCAGTGTAGACGCTTTCCTGCTGCGCGTGCACCTCGAAGACTCAGACATTTATTTTTAGACCGGACAGAATGTTCCGACTTAAAAAAAAAAACTTGTCCATCCCTTCTTTTCTCCCTCGCCTTCCTCCTCTTGTTTCTCTGTGTAAAGTTATACAAGTTTTGAAAAAGGTGCTATTATTTTTATTATTGTTGTTATTATTGTAATATAATATTATCATCATTTTGCCCAGATTTACTCCTCCAGTGTGCGGGTGTGTGGGGTGGGAGGTGGCTGGGGGCGTTCACTGCAGGCCTACTTTCCTGTGTGCGGGAATGTGATTGACATGCAGGCCACGCCCACCGCTTTACGCAAACAACTTTCTCTGGAGCAGCTTTGTCTTTCTTTTTTTTTTACCAAAATAGCCGGAGACGTGGGCAGGCTCAGAGTGACCCACAGACCTACTTTCAGTAGAGCTGCCATGTAGGGTATTAACTAGATTTCAGCATGTAAAAAGGGTTCAATAGTAAATATATTCCACTCTCATTGTTAGAGTAAAGGGGAAATGCGCCTGTAAAGTACTTAAGTAATTATTTACTGCTTCACTTATTACTTATTACATATTACATATGTTCTGCGTGTAGCACAAGTCTGTATGTGGTCTCACTTAGAAAAGAAGTGCTACAACGAGTAGGAGTCTATTTTATATCATGTGTTTGATCTGGAAAGAGCGGGTAGTAAAAAATCCCATTAAAAAGTTGTCCTGAACATTTCCTGAGGCGAACAGTGTGCCCTGCGAGTGTGCTGAGTTCAGGCACTCCTCAAATGTGTGTCACATTGATGACTAGTGGAAATTACCTCACTGCGTTCGTGTGTTTGTTATACTTAAAAAAATCGTTAAGCGTTAAGGTCCAGAGAAGTGTTAAGGTCCAGAGAAGGCACATACTCTCTTTTTTCCTGGTCACCTTGTTCAGCGCAATTTACAGCACTTCAGGATGTCTGTATATCTCAGGTAATCAAGTACTTAATGTGCATTTTTTCTCTATGAAGAAAATAAATAGTAGTAACACAGCTAATTTACCTTTTACAATCACAGTACATCCATTTTATTCATACGAAGTTCATGTGGAAATACAGTGGAAGCATTTTCATTGCATTACATGTACCGGTATGTGCAAAAAAGTTGATTAATTCCATTATAATAGTTGCCTTTGACTGCATATAAAGCCGTTATGTTGTGTTTAATACAGTACTACTGTAATAACGCCACTCTCCAGGCAACAGCTGCACTATCAGTGTTTATGGAGTGTTTCTTACCAGATCTTTAGTGATAAGCATTGGACAGTTGAGTTGGCGGGCAGAAATGCACTAAAAGGAGACGAATCAGAATCAGTCTAGAGGACTGCCAAGATAAGGGGCCTATAAAACCGCAGGCAGTTATGTGCAGTGAATGGATGACAGAATGAGCACAGAACACAGGACAAGGTCAGACTGATTTTTTTGGATTTACAAGTATTTTAGTTTTGATAAAATGCTAAGAACATGCTATTTTCCATTTGTGTGCAAGTAATTGTAATAATAGACTATAGCATACATGGGCAAAATTAACTAAAATGTATATAATGTGTTCCACATTTTTGGAGGTAAACTAAATCTGTTAAGAGAGATTATGAGATTCTTAAGCTGTATTCTCATCATATTTGAAAAAAAAGCTTTTCAGTTCATTTAGAGGCAGATAGCACAGAAATGTTAACTGCAGGTGAGACATTTCTCACACATATGCTGGTTTTCATTATGCACTCACATACTGGCTCAAATGCAATTGCATTAACAGGCCTGTCTGAGATTTATGAAGTGCTCTGATTTTTAGCAGGTGTAACAGAGCTTCGTGTGTTCACATTCATTACTGTGGTTTGACCCACATGTCTTTGATCATATAAAAACTTGTTCATACTCAGTGGGCTTTTCAACCTCAGACCCCTGTGCTCTGATTCAGTCATATGCATTAATTGCTGTAGTTTTTTTTATTTTGCCTTGCTAAGCACAGGATGAGCTTTCAATAAAACTACTGTTCAAACATTTTGAATGACTGTTTTAATATGAAAAAATATGTCAAATATTTATACATTTATAAAACAAAAGATTCAATGTGGCACCTGTGCTCTACAGCTTCATAGAGTCACAAAATATTATGTCTTTTTCAGAATTGTAGGTGAACAATGCAGCTTTTTGTTTAAATAAGCTGACATTATTTTATACCTGCATTTGAAGAGTTTTATGTGATTTTTTTTGTGTGTTTTGGTATAGAGCATTGTGATCGTCACTATTGGTATCAGTTTTAAGCAGTCATATGCAGAGGTTGTGTTTTCTTCATCAGATTACACATTTTGTTCATTTTCTAAGTGAATATTTGTACACATCTACAGAAAATACACTCTCACATATTTTAATGCACAGTTAGAGTTGGGGTGTTTTCTAAATGTAACATAACTGGAGAAAGAGTAGAGAGAGAAAGATTGAGAGAGGGATTGATAAAGAGAGAAGGAGAGAGAGAGAAGGAGAGAAAGAGAAAGAGTAGAAAGATTGAGGGAGAGAGAAAGGAAGAAGGGGAGAAAGAGGGAGTAGAAAGATTGAGAATGGCCTATGTCACAAACACTATACATTTATATAAAACACAATATTTAAGTAACATTTAACAACTGTGCATCATAAAATGGCTGGGAAAGATGTATGACAAGACTCCAGAACACCTGATAATCCAGGGCAGCGTGTACACTGACATTCATGAAGCATAAGTCTATTCATTAGTAACCTCCACACATCTCTCTTTTTACAGGAAGATGGCTATGACTTCGTCTCAGTGTGACCATGTGCAGCTGGAAGGAAGGGAGGAGGATATAAAGCCGCGGGTCGCAGCTGTCCGGCGAAACCTCTTTGGCCCAGTGGATCACCAGCAGCTCCAGCAGGACTTCCAGAGGCTGCTTTGCATGAGTGTGGAGGTGGCCAAACAGCGCTGGAACTTTGACTTCCAGAGTGAGCGGCCGGCTGCAGGTGCAGGTGCAGTGGAGTGGGAGGAGCTGCGCTGGCAGGACGTCCCAGCGTTTTACCGCAGCTGTGTGGTGCGGGCAGGTATAACCAGGGGCAGACTGCAGGCGCCAGGGAGCTCCATTGGATCTAAGGGATGCTCTTCTGTGACCACAGCCAGAGAGGAGTACCTGGAGCTGAGGGCCAGGGGAGCATTCAGAGGAGCCCAGCTGGAGAACAGAAAGTCAGCACCGCTGGGGATAAAGCACAAACAGGCCACCATCCCAGGTGAGAGAAATGACAGAATGTTATTAAGATGTTTAAGCCTAAAACCCATTTCCCCAGACATGTCTAACACTATTACATTATCACCTGTTTCTCTACAACAGTGGTTCCCATTCTATCACTAGAGTGTTTTTTTCTATCGCATTTTCAAACATACCTGAGCCAGGTGATAAGAAACTGTAGAATGCTTCCTGCCTGGTACAGGGGTGTGAACAGGAACAGAAGAAAAATGTGGGCTGGACAGGGGCCTCCATGGACCGGTTAGTGAACTTCTGCTCTAACATACATTCTCTGTTTCTTAGAATTCTTTGCTGTGAAGAAGAGGCGGTATCTTCAACCCAAAGGCAGTAATCAAAGAGTGTGAAGAAGCAGCTGAAGATGCTCGACTCATCACTGTGTAAATACGTGTATATACAGCTCCTGCAATTGTAGCTTTTCTAACAGATTATCAGAAGCTTGGAATGGGCTTCAAAACTTAAAGTTAAAAACAGAGAAAAAAAATCAGTTCAAGTAAGCTTAAATGTCCACTAACTACATTCAAAAAAGTTTTTTTTGTTCCAAAATACTGTGAAGGTACAAAAAATCCACACAAAACAAAACACTTTCATTTGCTTCAGGTCATGTTATAAAAATAGCTTTTCTCACCTTTGGTTCAAATGCCATGACCTCTCCACCTGATAATGGTCTGGGTTTGGTCTGGTCATGTGCACAAATCCTTTTGTCTCAGCTGGTTTTAAAATCTCCTTCTTCCTTATGACAAACACCAGGGGTCAAACATTGACCCCAGTTGTATACCAGGCACACTGACCCCATTACCAAAGAGCTAAAAGGTTTGTCTTGTTGGTTTAGTAAGTTGGCAACTGAAATACACACCCTATGAGAAAGCACATAACTATTTAGTGCCTTAACACATGTGTTTAACAACAGCATAATACTATTTCATGCTAGGTTCTACATATTTGTTCATTTTTCATGTTTTTTTTATTCCTTTAAGAGTATAAAAGTAACATTGGACAAAAGGTACTTGGGTATGCCAGACTGAGTGTACAGTTATTGTGTTTGTCTCCCAAAAAAGAATCAACTGGTCATTTTCTTACTGGTAGATGCTCTTATTCCATAAAGCCTCTACTCTTTGCCCATGGCGAGCTCCTTATTTCTTCTCTGAAATCCAAGTTAGACACATTCCATTCAGCGTGAGGTTTGTGCTTAAGCAGTATGCATAGAAAAGTGACTTCTGCTACTTTAATGGGTAGCCGTCTGCTGTATCTGTGGAATATGATTGATTACAATAGAAAACAATTACCCATTTCCATGTACTAAGTAAAAAAAAACGTGCATGTCCTCTAGCTTTCCATATTAATGGTTTATAAGAATAAGTGTTTTATTCAGTTTTTTTTCAAGTCAACCATATACTGTAGATAAAGTTTTTCTACATTTTTGTGTCTTTAGCATCACACCAGGGTGGTAAGAGTATGACCAGTTGTTTTATTTTATTTTTATTTAGTGAATTCTAAGCTGGCAGTGTTGCCTTTGTTTTTTCAGTGTTCTCAAGCATCTTTTTCAGTATTTTTAAGACTTTAAAGATTATATTTTCAGTCTATCTCCCTCAGTCATTCCAATAGATCAATGAAAATGTAAAGCAAAAGAGAAATATAAACAGTCTTTGTAATTAACAGCAATATTACTTAAATGTGCTACCTTAGTTATACTGTATAAGGTCATTGTATTTGTTTAAGTCTCAGTTATGTAGCATTTTTTATCTCAACCATTATAGTAGCTTTTTTGGTTTTGAACATGACACTTTTCTGTATGAAGGGAATGTAGCATTTTAAAATATAGAGCAGATTATGTGTGCTGAATGAAAGAGCAGAATTGTTTATAAGAGACCTATATAGTCATGCTCAGCATGTAGATAGCAGGGATGGATCTTCTGCAATACTTTTTTTTCATTGCTGTATTATTTGTTTGCAGTGTTTCTGTGTTACGAGAGATTATATGTGTAATTTTGTTTTTCTTGATTTTTTTTTTCTTTTTCAAAATGGCAGCTGATTCAATTAACCAAAGAATTGCTCCATATATTGTCAAGAACAAGTAAAACAAACAAAAAAAAACACAAAAACAAGAGAGCTGTCAGGAAAGGGGATGAAGCCACTAACCAAAAGCTTCTAAAGCTTGTACTATTCATTTAAGGCAGTGGTCATTCTTCCCATTAAACTTAAAAACACACTCATCTGTTTGTAGCATATATGGTGACAATTAGTGCATGCTACAGTAGTTCAGATGTTTTTAGTTTTGTAACGATTTTTGAATGAACAGCCATCTGGTCCATCTACCTCACAGAAACAATTCCAGAATCAACATGGTCAGCTTTAGTATGTTAGGAAAAACAGCAAACACTCAAGAATGTGGTGTTGGTAGAGGAAACATCATGTAAGAACAGCCGACCCAAAAGTGAAAGGGCTTGCTAAAGAAATTTACACAACTTTCACATCATGTGTTTTGTCTGATTTGGACAAAAAGTGGAACATTCTTTCAAACCTCTTTCTGGCATGTATCCATGCTGTGCCCACAATGCATTTTTTCGTAGCATCTGTTATGTTATAAAAAGTAAAAAAAAATTATGAATATATTGAAGGTCAAACTGTTCAAATGAGATTTTTAAGCTGACATACCCACAGTATTAATCAATCAGAAGTTTCCAACCTGTTTAGTTGTATGAGGAGCTATAACACTACATTTTAGACAAAAAAAAGCATTTTGTAAAGCTTGTCCAACCTAGCAAAAGTTGCTGGGGAAGAATATATTGGTGGGAGCAGCATGGATCAGTCAGCTAGAAGTCTTGTCTGGCTCTCTGCACATTCCCAGAAATTTGGGAAAAGTGTACATTAACCCAGTAATATTATTCAAAAATAAATTTAGATATATATACACACACACACACGTTGTGTTAAAAATGTACTGGTGTAATTACAGAGTGTAATTACCGACATATGTAAAATGATAGAACTCTGGCGATACTAAGTTTAGTTTATTAAGTTAGCACATCCTCTGAATGGAAAATGGCATTTTTCTACACATTGTAGTGCCCAGGTTCTACATTTATTTTTTGTAAACTGTTCAGTCAAAAACAAAGGAGCGTACTATTTGTGGAGAATGTCTTTTTTTACATAGGAATTCAATAAAACATGATTTAACCAGAGGAACCTAAACTTGACATTATACATTTCAACACTATAGACCAATGAGAGCAAGCTCTGGTGCTTTTTTCCACTATTCCTTGAGTTTTATTGGTGGACATGAGTGGGTTAATAGAATGTGCTGTAGGTCACAGCCAGACAAACAGCCAGGGTTCAGAATGTCCTTTAGTCTGAGGCTGCATGACTGAAACACTTTCCCTATCTCTGCCTCCAGGGGAGTCTTCATTGTCTTTTAAGTGTCAGAGATTAAATGACTAGTAACACACTGCAGGTTTACACAAATCACCTCACTTCTTTAAAATGGTTTAGGTTCAGATTTTTTTGTGCCTTTGTGTGTTTGCACCTCCGTCATCGTGTTCAAGACAACTGTTAATTTTTTTTTAACTTATTGCAATATCTTTTTTTTCTTTTCTTTTCAGGATTTCTAATTCCTGGTATTACTAACTGATTTTTTACTAGCTTTGCACTATTCTAATTGTTATGGCTGTGATAAATAATTTCTAATGGTGTTTGTAATGCTCTATTCATTTGAATTCATTTAAAATTGCCTGCATTCAACCTGCCAGGAGATTGGCTCACACAATTCTGTACCCATTGGGTTTTTAGAGCAAGTAAAGCAGTTCCTAAAGTCTAACACTGCTTCTCAGCCTTATTTGTCCCCGGTATAATCGCCATACTATTGTAAAGCCTTATATGCATGAGTGAAAGTTAGCCACATATACATTGTTTAAAATGTATGTAATTGAATTGCTTTGTTTTATTGGAACAGATTGCTTGTGTTTAGTTTTAAGAACAAAAGTATTTGGTTTTTCTTTTTCAAAATCATAAAAATTCAATTTTCATGTTTTCTAGCAGGTCTCTTTGGCACACTGTTGTTTCTAACTTTGTGAATTATGTTGCCATAAATCTGAAAGTATAATAAAAGAGATTGTATGAAAATATTTCTTTGTGAATGTGCTGAAGACTTTTCTGTGAATAGATACAGCACCATGCATATACAGTTAAAACCAGAAGTTTACATACACTGTATAGAAAGACATATAAAAATATTTCCCTCACAGATTTTAAATCAAACTAAACCTTTACTGTTTTGGGTCAGTTGGAATTCCCAACATCATTTCTATTTGGTAAATGTCAGAATAATGAGATTTACTAAATTACTTAGTAAGTCAGAAGTTTAATTCACTAAGGTTACTACGCCTTTAAACTATTTGGGAAAGCCCAGATGATGACGTCATGGCTTTGGAAGCTCCTGATAGGTTAATTGGAGTCACACCTGTGGAAGTATTTGAAGGCACCTAAAACAAACTGCTTCCTTTTGTGGCATCATTGGAAAATCAGCCAAGATATCAGGAAGAGAATTGTGGACCTCTACAAGACTGGTTCATCCTTGGGTACAATTTCCAGATGTCTGAAGGTGCCACGTTTATCTGTTCAAACAATTATACACAATTATAAACACCATGGGAATGTCCAGCCATCATACTGCTCAGGAAGGAGACGTGTTCGTTCCAGAGGTGAAAGTGTTTTGGAGGGGAATGTGTGTCTTGTGACTTTGTGAAGATGCTGCTGGTAAGAATGTATCATTATCCACCGCGAAACGAGTCCTGTACTGACATGCGCTGAAAGGCATTACTCCAAAAGTGGCATAAAAAAACTGGGAGAAATACCCTAATTTCTGGATACATGTCCTATGGTCTGATGAAACTGAAACTGAACTGTTTGTCCATAATGACATCATTACATTTGGAGAAAAAAGTGGACATCCTTCAAGCCTGGGAACATCATCTCTACTGTGAAGTACGGGAGTGGGAGCATCATGTGCTCTTCACAAAATGGATGCATCATGAAGCAAGAACAGTACATGGAAATATTGAAGCAGAATCTCAAAGCATCAGCCAGGAAGTTAAAGCTTGGGCATAAATGTTCCAGATGGACAATGACCTTAAGCATAATCCAAAATTGGTTACAAAATGGCTAAAGGGCAAAGTCAATGTTTTGGAGTGATCATCACAGAGCCCTGATCTTAATCCCATTTAAAATCTGTGGTCAGAGCTGAAAAGACGTGTGAGAGCATTGCGGCTACAAACCTGACTCAGTTCTCCCAGTTCTGTCAGGAGGAATGGGCCAAAATTCCAGTAAACTATTGTGAGAATCTTGTGGAAGGAAACCCAAAGCTTTGAGTCAAGTCATACAGTTTAAAGACAATGCTACCAAATACGGTACTACGCAAATGTATGTCAATTTCTGACTTTGACGAAAATGATAAATACTGTAAGAAATTCCTCCTCACATTATTCTGACATTTAGCAAATAGAAATGATTTTGAGAATCCCAACTGAACTAAAACAGAAAAGGTTTTGTCTGATTTAATATCAGACAGTGAGAAAAGAAAAACAGTCCAGCAGGAATCACAGCAGTAGAGGTAAAAGATATTAGTAGAAGGGCTCCCTCTGCTGGTTCTAAATGTAAAGCCCACTCTGCATTACCAGACCATCTTTTCTGACAGGCTTGACCAGTACCATACTGAAAAACCTGGAGTTGAAACAGTACCCTGATTAATACTTGGGGTCAAGCTGCACATATTTTGAAAATGGAAACAGATTACAGAAAGTTTTATATAAAGGTAGTTTTTTTTTTAGTTTTATAAAAACCTATAATATGTAACGTAAAAATAAGATCCTTTAAATACACAAAACAATAAAAAATAAAACGTATACCGTTGCACAAATGTATTTGTTTAGGCATGGACTTCCGTCTAATTCCTGTTCATGCAGAAAAAAAGAATCAATAACCATTAATTGTAGCTATTGTTTAATAACACAAATACACTATAGACTAAGAGGTCTACATGTTTTATTATAACTTAATTCTCAGTGTTCTACAGTTTTCTCAATCAGTATGGAATCACCTAAACCACTGAACCTGCAACAAAGCATGTTTTACTGAAAACAGTGATCAAGTTTTTGATTGTTAGCTTATATATCAGAAAACTGCAGTTAAAACTCCAAACCCCTTGCCCAAAAATCTTTCCAACACACATACATTTTTGCTTTTTGTGACTTAACAGATAAATCAATTTAATAAGTAAATAAATCACATACAAATCACTTTAGCAAATAAAACATTGAAGACTGACAAAAATTTAAGCTGTTCTTTCTAAAGTGCATCTGTGAAACATTCACATAAAATAAAAACTTTCACATAAAAAACCACCACCACAGAGAAGGAGAATGCACATTCCTTTAAAATCAAGTATGGTAAAACTGGCTTAGCAGCATTTTGCTGCATCATCAAAGCATTCATTAAGGAAGGTCCTGAGCTTGATTTCAACATTATGCAATTGTGATCAAGTTCAATTTTCATTAAATCTACATTACATCAGTATAAAACTGCAATCTCCCTCTCATTACAAGACTAGATAACATGTAATAGTGTTTTACTTTAGTCATCAAGAGTACAAATTCATTTAAAGGCATGCGTTGCAAAAAAAGCTGTGTGTAGTATGGTACTGTAACCAGGGCCTAACAGCTGAACAGTCAGTTCACATGAACCTTCTGTTACCAACAACGTCCAACTTCCAAGATCATTGCGTTTCGAGATCTTGAGATGTAAACAAGCAAGCAAACTTAAAAGCATGAGTGGTCCATCTATGTGCGGTTTTCCAGAACACTGTGTCACAACTAATAACGGGTTTGACAGAGAATAACAGCCTGTACACATACACATTAGACCATAGACTTAAAAGTCTGAACTTTAAAATGCTGTATATTGCACTGGTTCAAAGTGAAGGTGCTATACAGTTCAAAACAGATTTATAGGATGAAAACTCATGAACCTGTATCACATCTAGAGAACATAATTCTGGAAGTTTTCCTTCTATTCAACAAACGTTCTCAGTTCATCAAGGCAATATAAGCAAGTTCAAATCCTTAACATGTTTTTTTCTGCTCAAAAACACCCACACTATTAAAACCTAAAACTCCTTTCTCAACAGTCCTTCAAAAAAAGCACCACAGAAAGCTCCAGGTCTTAGTTCCTATTCCTTTTGGTTCAAAAGACCCAAAAGCCTTGAGGTGTGGAATGAGTGAGTGATTTGGGTCCTCTCCATCACCACACAGACTACAACTACGAGGCATCTGCCCCTTCACAGCAGCCAGTAAACTCAAAACTGTGAAAAAATGAGATAAATATAAAAAAAATGATAAAATCATTGTTTAACAAGTACTCACTTTACTACTCCTCTCTCTACATGAAAACAGGGTTCGAGCTGCTAAGATGAACTGAATAATTGGAATTAAATTTTGGAAGAACTGCCCACTGACTAATCTGTTTTTCTTGGAAAATTAGAACCTAAAAGACCAAAATACTTGAAACATTAAAATATGGGCCTACAATAAAAGGCACTGAAATATACATATTTATAGGCTTTCGTACAGTGGAACTATGCCTTTGTGTAATAAAGCCTTTCAATTTAAGAGATTTTACAGCTAGGTCAAAAAGCTGTGTGCAGCTACAAACATACACTGAATCCCACTTGCGTCAGTCTAAACCTGAATCACGTTAAGCTCGTTGTCTATTCATTCTCTTGAAGATACAGAGTGAAAACTAATGCTCAGTTCTACTGCCAACAGACTAGCTAAGCTGACTGCCACTTCCAAATGCTGTCAAGGACATCCCATACGAATTAATCCTGGGAACCAAGCACAACTTCGTTATCACTGATGTTTTTCAAAAGCAATGAGGAAACTGGCGAAACGGAGTGTCTAGCTGGAGACACTATCCACCTTCCTTGCATTATTCCCACCGAAGTAAGAGTCCAAAAATAAAGAAGGTCTCAAAGCTGGTGCGTCCTCGCTTGTCTGTCTCTGCATATGGAGCGTAGTTCACGAACATTAAGAGGTATGATGAACACAACACTGAAACCGGTCTGTGTAGAAGAATCACAAACAACATATTAGTATCCTAAAACAATGTTTTACTACAAAATTAAAATAGCTGGTTTAAATGTTATATGTTCAAGTAGATAGTCAAGGTAGGAATCATTTTACCATGAGTATGAAGAAGTAGAAGACCCACATCCACCCTAGTGTGCTTTCAATGAGCGACACCAGGTACTAGAAGAGAAAAAGAATGACAATAGCGTTTAATAGAGTTTTCCTGCCCGTGTTTGACTGTTTGATGTACATGGGGACATTTTAGCAGCATTAGTGTTATTCCTGTTACTAAGGTTTCTGCAGCCACTGGGAAGTTTATTTGTGCTCTGACATATGTAGTTAAACTTATTAGCAACAGAAGAAAAGTGCATAAGCGGGAAAAACATGCTTCTATTCTAAATATTTAATACAGGCCCTTTAGTTCTGATCCATTTGTGTTATAAGTTTAACAATAAACTCATAATTAACCCTTCATCAATCCTACCTGTCCCCCAGCAGCCCCGATGCTGCCAGTTCCATCCACTATGCCTGTGACCGTGGCCAACGCCTCTTGACTCCCCAGCAACATTTCTTGTCTGCCAAGATCTGCTGAGATTGCTGAGCTTATCATGTTTGAAGGTCCACCAATGAGGAAACCTTAGGAAAAAGGAAAACCTTCTTTATTGAATGTGGAACAGTTAGGGATATAAAAATTAATTAGTAAAACCTCCTACTGATCATAGTATGAAATGCACAGTCTCCAGTCGGGACATCTAATTTCATGGCTGTCATCTCTCTCAGATCTAAAACTTAATCACGATCATCTTTGTGACTCCACATAAATATTTGGGACTAAAAGGGAAAGGTCTGACAGCACTGGCAATTAACATTTTCAGTCAGACTATGATTAAAAGATATTAACTGGTAAGATGTTCACCAGTTTTTTTAGAACCTTTTGATTTTCTGTAGCTATAGATAAAGTTAGATGTCTATCATGCAGATATAATTTCCAACATTTAACCAATTTACTGAAAACTATAGATATTTCTCACCTGTTACTGCTAGAAGTACTCCATTTATCACCTGATCATTTGGAGAATCTGAGGAAAAGGAAGTAAATTGGAAGCAAATGAAAGAAAACGTGAACATGCAGACTTTTTTTAATCACTTTGTGAATATACTTGTGAAGAGTGCTGCTTAGACTCACGGCTGTATCCCACTAATGCTGCCATAGCTAGCAGCAAACTGACAGAGAGCACAGGAGCTCTTTTACCCAGGAAATCAGAGATCAGGCCCTGCACGGTTCCCCCTGAGAGCAAGAGAGAGCGAAAGAGCGTGAGACAGAGAGAAAGAGCAAAAGAGCGTGAGACACAGAGCGAGGTGACAGAGACAGAGAAACATGCACAAAATGGTTCAAAAACTCCATAATAAGGCAATGGTCACAAAAGTTGAGTACAATCAAAATATCAGATGAATTAATATGAAAAGACAAATGTCCTAGTAAACAACCCTAAAAAGTTTTTCCCAGACCTAATTCACACACCAAGTCATTTCATTACTCTTCCTTCCTTAAACGCAGTCTAAGATAAGCACAGCTCTAAAGAAATGATGTCTGTACAATACAAATGACTTGTGGTGGGATTTGCCACAAAGGTGATGCTACAATACAATAACAATATATAGACCATAAATAAGATATTTTTGTGATTCATTGACTTGAAAGCAGATGGCATATAAGAGTCTCTATCCATATTTGTGACTTTGACTTCCATTGCAATTTATGAATCAGTGCAACAGAACAAAGTCTTTTAGTCATTTGTGGCAAAAAAAAGAAGTAATAAAGTCATTTCTGAAATGTGATTTTAGGCTAACAGGGAATCTGAAACTCGACTCACCAACGATTCCTCCAACATCGTACCATACAGACAAACGGTCAGCCTCAGCCTCCTTCCAGCCGAAGTTGTTGCTCAGATAAAACGGCAGCCAGAAGAAGAAGGAGTAGTTCACCAGCTTCAGACAAGCGTAGGCAAGAGAGTACTGGCAGAAAAGAATTGAGAAAAAATGTTTTTGTAAAAAAAACATGAAAAAACAACCCTACACACGAACCACAACATCCAATAAACAAATTACATAAGTAACAATAGCAGATGGTTAGTGTGAACAGGGGTACAGGGCTATTGAAAAAAGGGCTAAAATAAATAACTGAAAAAATACATTTTGATTAAATGGACACTCACAGGAAGGACTCCAGGCAGGCAGAAGGCCTGAAAGAATCCAATGGCTTTGGTTTGAGAAACCGGTTCCTCATCCCGCTGTTGTATGGAATAGTACCCTCCATCACACACCACATCTTCATCAACCTCCTCATCATCACTCATTAGTGGCTGATGGCTGTCTGTGTCTCTTTCCACTGAGGTCAGACCTGTTGCAGAGCCATCACACAGACCTTACAGCAAGAGAACGAATGAACACACACACACACATGCACACATGCACACGCACACACAGAGGAGGGGGTTGTTAATTAGTTTCAGCTGCTTTGGTGTTCATGAAAACGAACTAGATGGGCAACAATGAGACAACCCCCCAAAAAGGAACAATTTTACAGGTGGAGGCCAATGACATTTGTTCTTTTTTTCCTGACATTTTGTACTAGTCTTGCATTTGGCTATGGTCAGTGTCACTGCTGGTAGCATGAGGTGGTACCTGGACCCTACAGAAGTTGCACTGATAGTCCAGCTCCTCCAGGATGCCACATCAATATGTGCCATTACCAGGTTTTCAGTGTCTCCCAGCAGTCTCAAGTGCATGGAGGAGATTCCAGGAGACAGGCATGGAACAGCATGAGCACTGCCAGAGCCCTACTAAATGACCTTCAGCCACCATGACCATGTCTCTGGCCATCAAGAAACCCGACTTCATGATGGTGGCCTGAGGACCCAATGTCCTCTAGCAAATATAACCCTCTGTTGGTTGAAAATGTTCAACAATGTGGCTTCTTTTTGTTCCTAACACATTACCCAGCAGGATTTGATACCCATTGAGTTCTGATTTCTTCAGCATGTTCCTTTAATTTTTTAACAGTGTATATAGCACAATCGACATAATTAACTCAATGATTAATACATAAGGACATTTACATATAGTAACTGAAGAAAACATTTATCATTTTGTGGTTTTGTCATATAGTCTGGATTTAAAATGAAGCTAAATAAGACATTTCAATGAGTCAGTCACAACAAAGTTCTATGGAGTCATTTGTAGCATTTACAGCATTTGTAAAATGCAGTACTGGTAAAATAACATTTTGTTAACTTTCTAGCTGCAAATTAGTACACATCAGTTATATCAAACATACTTTTGCACATTTTAGTGCACAATACTGCTGATTTACTGAATTATATATATTAGGAAAAGTTATGCCACATTTTATTATTCCCTAATAAATTAAACTCCGGTGCCCTATACTGTTTTAGCATACAGGAAGGCTAGCACATAGTTCCAAATGTGGTGGGTTTTATGAATAATAATAATTTTTGTCAATTGTTTACAATATTGTGCTGATTTAAAAAGAATAAGATGCAACCTCAACACCCCAACAAAGTAAATAAGCAGATGACCAAATGAGTTTTCTAAAGGGAAAAGGACAGAAAGTGAAAGTGTGTGATCTCCTGCTACTTACCCACTTCCTTTGGAGAGGTGAGCAGGCCAAAAAACACAACTACCCCACCTGCAAACTGCACCACTGACGTCACTAGGAAAGCATACTGAGAGAAAACACATGCACACACAAAAGCATAGAAAGATTTCATGTCAAAAAGATTTTTTAAATCAAATTTTCTATATAAGTTTTTGTCATCACCAATGCTTTCCCACAATATAATACTTGTGAACGCAACTATGTATGCAGGCCGTGTTGCTGGAAATCCAGACCCATGGCAATGTAATGACCAAATGAAGACATTTATTGCATTTCCCAAACACCACCATAGGAAGAAAAAGAGAGAACTAATTGATTACTGTGTGCCAAAGAAATAAGTTCATTGTGACACTAACCTCATAGCCATACTTGAGGACACTGGAGGCCAGAAATGCTCCCAGAATATTCCCAACAGATGCACAGGCACTCCACAGGCCAAAGACAAAACCTCGGCTAAAGGAAAACACCCCCAAAACAGGAATAATTTACACAGTAAACAGTTCCAATAAAAAAGTGTGATTCTAACTGCTGTGAGACTCACTAAAACATAAACCTTCCAGAAGTAAAATTTAATTATTAATGTTTCTTTATATATTTTATTTTTATTGCAAAAATTAAATTATATATATATATATATATATATATATATATATATAGATAGATAGATATATAGATATATAGATATAGATAGATATATAGATATATTTCTTAGAATTCGTCTGCAAAATCATAAAAAAAAGTATTAAAAAAAAAAAAAAAAGTATAAAGCCTGACATCAACTCAGAAGCATGTTATGTTGTTACTGCACACTGATGTTGACTGGTTTCAACAGTTTCCCTATTAGTGGTCTCTCTGTATTTTTGTATGATACAAAGATGTATGAAGTCCATGAGGCATTTATTAGGGCAATGATAAAGTACCATAATCTGGTACCGTAACCTGGTTATGCCAATCATGCAACAGTAAGTTGCAGTAAGTAACTTAGTCTTAGAGTCTGCAAACATATTATGTTTCATTTTTGATAACTGAAAACAGTAAAGCTCTCACATGACACATACCCTGACTTGCCAAACCAGTTGCCCATGACGGCCACTACACAGGGCCATACCGCAGACTGCAGCAGGCCATTCAACACCCACAGAGAGCAGTAGAAATACACATTATAGAAGTGAAGCCACTCTGTCAGAGTGCCAAAGAGAAATTCCTATAAAAACAAAAAGATGCACAAGAAGTTATTTTCATTTATGTACACAATGTGGCTTTAAATATTAAAAATGTATGTTTGGATGCATCCATGATCTAGTACTATATCAGAGCATGCTGTTTTTCTATAATAAAGATATGCAATAAACTACAAAATAAACAAAAACTACATAAAAAGACAGTAACCTACCACAATTGCTGAACCACACAGGCCAGCGGAGAGAACATAACGAAGGTTCAGACGATCACCTATCACCCCACTGATGTACAAGCCCTGGGGGGAAAGGTTACATGAATGTGTTAACACACAAATAATGTTTGCTAGCAAAAGAAAAAAGGAGGGATGCAGAAGTTATTTTTTTTTAATCAGCACTGCGACCATTGAGAACCCACATTACGTTTGGACTTATGTTTGTACTTCATGCTTTTCCTGTACTCTCACTAGCCTAAAGGGATTATCTGATATTCTACAAAACCCACTGAAGCTTTGATAGAATATAGTACTAATGCCTTTTTCACACTACAAGACTTTAGCCACGATTTCCCACGATGAAGAGACTCTCTTGAAAGCCTTGGATCGGAGGTGAATCAGCAGTTAATCTCTGACAGGGAATCGTTGTGTGTGAACTGGGGACTGGATATCTGGCATGCTAGCTATCTGGAGAAATCGCACATCGCACAACAAGCAACAGCCAATCAGTGGCATGTTTTGCCTCAGTATAGCGCTGGACAAAAAAAAATTAAAAGGCAGGATGGTGATACTGATTGGTCCAAGACCAATCTGCAGAAATGAAACTATGACTACAGACGAAGAGCTGACCACACACGCTATCCGCTTACCGATCTACAAGTGAAGATACATGAGTGGGTGCGTAACTGGGTCCATGTAACTCCTGCATTCAGGAGATACATGGTTTTGAATTGCCAAATTTGAATGTACACAATGTGTCTTTAAATATTATACATGTATGTTTGGATGCATCTGTGATCTAGTACTATATCAGAGCATGCTGTTTTTCTATAATAAAGATATGCAATAAACTACAAAATAAACAAAAACTACATAAAAAGACAGTAACCTCATTTATAAAGTGCAGATTATATGTATGTGTGAGTGAGTGCATACTGGTATTTATGTGTGCATGTACTGTATATATACATATATATATATATATATATAGGTCCTTCTCAAAAAATTAGCATATTGTGATAAAGTTCATTATTTTCTGCAATGTACTGATAAACATTAGA